>JASANC010005059.1:0-14085 GCA_030248135.1 Theristus sp. LFF4_11
CATTGAGTTGCGGGACCAAAATAAAAGATCATACCTGGAAGACCTGGATAAAAGTTGTTGCAGCTCGGAATTTTAGGCATACCAGTGTCCCATTCTAAACCAGATTATCACAAACTTCTTCCTGTTTTCTTTCAAATCTGATTTTGCGTGTGTAGTCAATGGAGGAGTTATTGAAGTTAACGAGCCACAGAAGGCAGGATTTAACGTTTTATGTACAGTCCAGCTCTGGTCGTAAAGTTGCGAAAAACAACAGCGAGCAAAAAAAATATTGAAACCAATGCGAATTGTGAAAAACCGTTCATACGGCGATTTGGTGACCACTAGTTTTGTACTGCCCATTTGCATTGTGTAAAAAAGAACTGTAAAAAACTATAGCGTTCTGCATGACGAATAATTTTTGTTCAAAGGGTTTTTTAGGCACATGGATAAAAAATGAATGTAATCACGCGGTGGTTAATTTTGTAGCAAAATTTTACGACCAGTTATAGTCGCCCTGGACAAATTTGTAGTATTAGCTGATCATATGTTTTCCTGAGATCACAGGTGAACAAAGAATTTTGATATCAATCTTGCTTTCTTTGATTTTGATTTCTGATCGTTTGTGAATGCAAACAGTAGGTTTTTGATAAAAAAATAACCCAAAAACTTGTTCATGATTTATGAGATGCAGAAAAAGTTACAAGCAGCCCTTTAGGGTGAAATTTTAGGGCGAAACTTTAGGGCGACGACGACGACGTCGACGAGGCATTTTGTAATTTCCCCGGGCTGTATGAGAATTTAGTGCTTTTTTGACCACCATATAACGGCGCCCATCAAATCAACGAATTCTCCATCAATTAGCCATTAGCCAACATCGAACCATCAACGATAGCAAACGAAGCTTTCTGGCCCATTCAAACGATTCACTAATTTGAGAACGGGAACTGTTTCAATCAGTGTTTTTTATCAATATCATTGACCATTCAGCTCTTGTTTTTTCAATCACGACTTTCACTTGTGGAAGAAAATCATATTCTGTTTAAATTAGAATGCGAAATTCAAACATTGGATGGTCGCCATCGACGTTGTCGTTGTTAATTTTTTAAGTTAAAAATCTTTTTTTGTGATGATAAATGCGACTTTAAAAATTTTCTGGGTCTAATGAATTTTGAATAATTTGTGGTTGTCTTTTTTATTAAATTTCCACTGCTCTCTTTCACAAACTATCAGATATCATTCAAGAAAAATAAAACAAAGTTATAAAAGTTCTTTTTTGAATTCAATCTCAGACAAATATACGGTCAATCACCTCGTACTAGAATTTATCCAGGACATTATTCATTATTTAGCCATGACAAATTGCAGGGGCATGTTTTCGCGCTGCACGTCAACGATTAAGTGTTACATTTTTCACCAGAAACTTGTTACAATTTTCGGTATTGTTGATTCAACAAGATAACTCCGCAAACAAATAAAACAAATAAAATTTTGATGTGTTACGGTTTGCATTCCCCAGTCCGATAGAAAATGTCGCTTTCAATTCAATGAATATACAATGAACCTCTAGAAAGTGTAAATTACCTTTTTTTACCCAAAAAGCAAAAAAGTGGTTTAGGAACAGAACTTGTCTGACACACCTGTTCGAAGACATGTACATAGTTGTTGTTGTTTTCATTTGATCTTTTGTACTGTATATGGATTGATAATAATTTTCAATTTTAAAGTGACGTCAAAATTAAAGTTTCAAAATCAAGTAATGAAATTCCCGGAAGCGCTGTTGACATGGTATATAAAACGGCTGAACAGCCGAGATTTCAGTTCAGTCTTCCAGTCCAAAATTTTTCGAGTTTATCAATCTGTCATACAACAATGCAACTGTTTGCAAAAGTAGCTGTGTTCGTGTTTTCAATGGACATGGTCAAAAGAACTGCTGCTGTGGACACCCGTATGTTGTGAGCTTTTTACGATTCTCCAAAAATATATTCACTGTTCAAGATCGGCACCTAAATGCTTTTTGATGCTTTTTAGCTCAATTATAAAAATCGATTGAAAGATACGTATTACCATCGCTGCTGTGTTCGGCTGATTTCCCTTGCAAAAACACATTTTCTGACTAATCGGTCTTGTTTCTACATTTATAAAACAATGTGTGTACAACAAAATCAGAAGTTAGTGTTGGTAAAAAGCGTTTATCTGGTATGAATCCTACTTCCGCCAGATGTGAACACAGAATTACTTAAAAACAGTTTGTGTATATACTGTTCAAGGTGTTCACCAGTCACAATTTACTCTGGGGTCATTCCCGGTTACACTGACACACTCAGATCAGATGCACCCAAAGATTCTCCGCCGCGTCATGCCATAAGTAACCCGCTTAAAATCAACTATAGCATGCTTGCTTCAGTGTAATTAGTAGCCTAGAGTTAACTACTCAAGTATACTGCCCACAGGTTGTGATGATGTATTCATCATAACGTTTGGCAACGAATATTCAACCGAACGGAGCTTTCCGCATTCAATACCATCAGCCCCTAACTTGGACGTTCAGAAGCACTCGGTACGACTTGTGAGGCAACGCCGGCTACGAACATTCTCGGTGCAGTGGAGTCGTGTCTGATCTCGACTGGCGGCGTGTGCAGCGCCACCGCAAACACGGGCGTCTGCGTGTGTCCGGCCACCGGTCTGCTTGCCCCGAGTGCGGCAAACCCGGTGACGACACAAATAGGAGCCAATTGTTACGGTTGGTGCACTCTCGAAAACGGCACTGCTTGTCCGCTTTCCGTAATATGATGAAAGTGCTCGTAAAAACTTTCTACACAATCTCGACATCTATGCACTATATGTATGTATACCCCTAACTTTACATTTTTTTGTTTGTAAGTGCATGCAAACTCATTTACCGTAAAGTCTTGCATATAAGGTTCCTCCCACTTATAAGACCCCCACCCAAAAGTAGGCGGAGTGTCACACGGCGGGAAACCAAAAATTTAAAAATTTTGACTTGATCGAAATCCTACCCCGTTTATAAGGCCCCTGAATTCCTAATGTTCGCTTTATAAGACCTCCTCCCACTTGTCACACGAATTTCCACTTTTTTCAGAAATTTTTGGTTTTCAAAATTATATAAGAAGCCCTTATATGCAAGACTTTACGGTATATAAGCCCGTTCAGAAAATCGAAAAAGAATAATACTTATCAAACAGTCTCAACCAAAAATTTTCACTGCCGAATGTTCTTTCGCTTGCACCAAATTTTGTTCTCCCCGGTTGTTCGGAATATCGCAAACATCTTTTATGGCCGTTTTCAGAAATGACAACCGCAAATTTGAAGCTGTCAAATTTCCACCCACGAATGCTCAGATTAAATTCACGCACAAGCACACAAATTCACCAGCTCAAATCGGTCACCCGTGCGTGCGACAGGCAGGAACCGTTGCGCCCGACGTGCGTCTGAGTTGTCTCGGTGGATCCGTTTGTTCTGGTGCCACTCGTGGCTCGACGTGCAATTGCCCCACCAGTAACACAGTGCAGGCAGGAACAACTTGCGCTGGTAATATCGTTGTATACATATACAATACACAATTATTGCACACTTAGGGTTGCCGCGAAACAGGGCGTCCACGAGACGAGAGTAGACACGAGACAGAGGGTCATGAGACACGAGACAATAAATTATTCAAAACGAGACGAAACAACGAGAAGACTTGAGGAGACACGAGACAGTGTGTTGAGAGACGCACGAGACGAGACACGAGACAGTAGTGTTTTTGACTTTTACACTACAGTCGCCCTGGATGGTTTGTCGCATCGCATTTACTGGTTGGCTGTTGGTTTGTCTGAGGTGACGACGTCGTCATCCTTGTCCTCGTCGTCGTGTTTTTTTTTGTGCTCACAAGCTGTGATTTGTTGTTTTAAGAAATTTCCTCAGTTTTTTCAATCTTTCCGTGGCTTTGTACCATAATAAGATAAACGCGCGATGACGACGTTCTCTCTGGATTGATCGTCTCCAACAGCGTAGCCCTGGAATTCTTATTAACGTTTTGCCCGTTTTTTTTTCTTTTTTGCTAAAAATCCAGTATTTTAAAAATGTCTGGGTTTCGTCGCACTTTAACGACGTCTCCAACGGTTCACGCAGCACAAAATGAAGCAAAGGAAAAAGACCTTAGGTCCGACCTGATCAACGGGGGTGAGATATTGACAAAATCAAAAATTGGAATTTTTCCCCAATCCCCACCGTGTGACACTCCGCCAAATTTTGGGTGGTTTTTTTCAAGTGGGCGGAACCTTATGCAAGACTTAACGTTACACAGACGGTTTCCACTGACAAAATTTAACATTCATAAAACTTATGGTTTCTTCAACACTTCCAAAGATTTGCATATTTTGTGCTATGTGTGTACTATTCTAATCCCTGTCTGTTAATCATCATCCATCGTACCTTCCCATGTTAATCGTATCTTCCTACAACTGTTGTTGAACATTACAATTTTTCAATAACAAATAAAACGAGTAAACCAGGTATGCCAACAGCAGCGTGCGTTGTGGAAGCAGCCCCAACCGCAACCACATTTGGACAGCAGACATCGCTGTGTCTTGGTGGCAGCAGTTGTGTCGGCGCAACAGGCACCACCGCAGGCGTCTGCACCTGCCCCACCGGATCCACTGGCTCGCTGGCCGCAAACTGCACTGGTAGACGTCTTGCGTTGGCCGAAATTCGTTGTGTCTGTTTGTTGCTTTTGGTTCTCTGCAAGTCTGGTACAAAATTTTAATTTTAGCGCCACCTGGCGGCCACTGCAATTTTGCCGGTGCGATCTGCTCTGGCAACAGTGCGTGCGTGGGCACGGTTTGTGCGTGCATCGGATTTACCACGTTGTCGGGGAGCACATGCGTTGGTGAGAGGCAGTGTTGTTTTTCTGATTCCACATCTACCGTATTACCCCCATTAAACCCCCCCACCATTAATCCCCCCACCAATAAACCCCTACCCCCACGACAAGTTTCCGAATAATGCCCCCCCCCCCCCCCCAAATATCCCCCATGGGGGGATTATTGGAAACCTGTTTGAAACACGTACCCAGCGTATTCAGTGGCTGGTTGCATGTTTGTTTGTTTTTAAAAAAATAATGGATAAACTAATGAAGGGGAGAGAAGGTGGAGTGAAAATGATGAAATTGTGCAAGGCCGGGGGGGTTAAAAGGGGGTGGAAAAAAATTTGGGGTTTGGGGGATGTTGTTTAATCGGTGGGGGGTTGGGGGGGGGGATTATCTAAAAATGCGGAGGACGCATATAAAAGGAGGAATATGGCTTTGTGTAAGCAGTGAGAAACTTTTTTGCTTCACAACTATTTTCAAGTTTCTGATGTGGCACACGGATACAAGTACATAAGAGTTATATTTTTGCGCCGCGTTTGTTTTAATGAAAAACCTAAAAACCTTCAAAGCGTTTTTCACTTGTCCTCTTCAGCTTAGTGTGAAATCACAGCATGTGCGAAATTCTGCAAACCTGTGCAGAAACAAAAAATTAGAGACTTCAAAGCGTTGCTGCAGATAAGCTTTATTGTTGATGACGTACGCATAGCTATGTGGGTACTGTGGATTTATTCAAACGTGTCCGGACTAAAATGACGTCATTTGGTTTAAAAACGCCCGTTTGTCAAAGTACAGGCACTAAAATTTCAGTTTGGTGTGACCGATTCGACATTCACCATTTGTTTACGGAAAGAAATCGGCTAAACGGAAAGTCTGGTTTGCAGTGAACGGGAAGCGCATGTTTGGCGGCACATGACGTCATTTCAGTGGGACACGTTTAAAAAATAGGTCATACATACCCGTGACAAAAAGGTGTTGTCTTCCGTTAATTTTCACTTTCCTCCCCAATTCCAAAAAACCCGAAGGTACCAAAGTCCTGTGGATTGTTGTATGTACATAGGAGGAGTGTGGATATTGGCTGAACCGTCCGTTCCGTGAGCCATTGCGTGCGCCACAAGAAGGGGACATTGCCTTCGCCACAAGAAGGGGACAGTGTCTTCGCCAATGCCTCTGCGCAACGCTTTGTCCTTGGCAAAGCAGTGTCAGTGATCGAAGATGTTGTCTTTAATTTGGCAGCTTTATGTTAAGTTACTATTTGCTCGAAATTCATCGAATGTAGAAATTTCGTTTGTCGAAAAAGTAAGTGCAACCGAAATAATGAATAAACGGCGCAAAAATATGGCTCTTATGTACTTGTATCCGTGTGCCACATCAGAAACTTGAAAATAGTTGTGAAGCAAAAAAGTTTCTCACTGCTTACACAAAGCCATATTCCTCCTTTTATATGCGTCCTCCGCATTTTTAGATAATATTCTGACTTTTACATAAGTCCCAAAATCGGACAAAACTCAGAATGCGTTGGGCATCCGTTCTTCCGAACTTCCCATTCGGCTTACAGCGATTACACTGATTTCATTTTTCGTTTTGGAGAGATGTCGCCCGTCAGGTTCCACGGCTGATTTACCCGAAATTGTCACGATTCAGTATCTAAAACTGTGCTTCCTTAAGAAATGTAACCCAAAAATCCCTGATCAGCGCATTGAATTACCCTGGACTCCACAGATCTCCTGTTTTTTTTGTTTTTGGACCGATATCGCCAAGTTTCCACGGCTGATTCGCCCGAATCGTCACGACTTTGGTCATTTGGTTGCCGTTTTTCTAATTTTGTTTGTTTCAACTAATTATGTGCTTGAATTTGAGGGTTGCTACGCATTGTATTCGTCCTGTTGGTGTAGGCCAGGGGTTTTAACCCACTGTGTCTGAAAGGGTCGGGGTAAAATTTAACTAAATTTTTAAAATCTACGGATGAAATTATTCCGGGAAACATTTTTGTTCGACTGCGAAAGTGCCGAAGGTGAAATTTGAAAAGGCGAACACTTGAAACCATGTCAAAGTCTATGAACTTTTAAAAATGCCCAATTTTTTGACCCAAAAGAGGGCGGGGGTAAAAAAAGTAACCGGTTTTTCAAAATCTACAGCTGCAATTACCCCAGGAAACTTTTTTGTTCGGTTATGATACAACTTTAGACAAAAAATGCCCAATTTTTTACCCAAAAAGGGCCGGGGCAAAAAAGTAATCAGATTTTTAAAATCTACAGCTGCACTTACCCCAGGAAACTTTTTTGTTCGGTTATGAAACAATTTCAGACAAAAATTGAAAGGGCGACACTTGAAATCAGGTCAGAACCTCCAAAATTTTGAAAATGCCCAATTTTTTGCCCAAAAAATGGTCGGGGCAAAAAAAATTGGATTTTCGAAATCTACGGATGAAATTACCCCAGGAAACTTTTTGTTCGGGTATAAAACAACTTTAGACAAAAATTGCCCAATTGTTTTCAAAATCTACGCTGTTCCCCAGGAACTTTTTTGGTGACAATTTCAGACAAAAATGGGCGACATTTTTTTACAAAAAAGGTTGGTCAAAAAAGTAACTAGATTTTCAAAATCTACAGCTGCACTTACCCCAGGAAACTTTTTTGTTCGGTTATGAAACAATTTCAGACAAAAATTGAAAGGGCGACATCTCTCCAAAACGAAAAATGAAATCAGTGTAATCGCTGTAAGCCGAATGGGAAGTTCGGAAGAACGGATGCCCAACGCATTCTGAATTTTGTCCGATTTTGGGACTTATGTAAAAGTCAGAATATTATCTAAAAATGCGGAGGACGCATATAAAAGGAGGAATATGGCTTTGTGTAAGCAGTGAGAAACTTTTTTGCTTCACAACTATTTTCAAGTTTCTGATGTGGCACACGGATACAAGTACATAAGAGCCATATTTTTGCGCCGTTTATTCATTATTTCGGTTGCACATGGTAGCCCTCTTACTTTTTCGACAAACGAAATTTTTACATTCGATGAATTTCGAGCAAATAGTAACATAAAGCTGCCAAATTAAAGACAACATCTTCGATCACTGACACTGCTTTGCCAAGGACAAAGCGTTGCGCAGAGGCATTGGCGAAGACACTGTCCCCTTCTTGTGGCGAAGGCAATGTCCCCTTCTTGTGGCGAACGCAATGGCTCACGGAACGGACGGTTCAGCCAATATCCACACTCCTCCTATGTACATACAACAATCCACAGGACTTTGGTACCTTCGGGTTTTTTGGAATTGGGGAGGAAAGTGAAAATTAACGGAAGACAACACCTTTTTGTCACGGGTATGTATGACCTATTTTTTAAACGTGTCCCACTGAAATGACGTCATGTGCCGCCAAACATGCGCTTCCCGTTCACTGCAAACCAGACTTTCCGTTTAGCCGATTTCTTTCCGTAAACAAATGGTGAATGTCGAATCGGTCACACCAAACTGAAATTTTAGTGCCTGTACTTTGACAAACGGGCGTTTTTAAACCAAATGACGTCATTTTAGTCCGGACACGTTTGAATAAATCCACAGTACCTACATAGCTGTGCGTACGTCATCAACAATAAAGCTTATCTGCAGCAACGCTTTGAAGTCTCTAATTTTTTGTTTCTGCACAGGTTTGCAGAATTTCGCACATGCTGTGATTTCACACTAAGCTGAAGAGGACAAGTGAAAAACGCTTTGAAGGTTTTTAGGTTTTTCATTAAAACAAACGCGGCGCAAAAATATAACTCTTATGTACTTGTATCCGTGTGCCACATCAGAAACTTGAAAATAGTTGTGAAGCAAAAAAGTTTCTCACTGCTTACACAAAGCCATATTCCTCCTTTTATATGCGTCCTCCGCATTTTTAGATAATACGTCACGGCAGGTCTCGTGGCATTGCGTACTACGGTTCATGAAGACGTGCTTTATACAATGTACGCCAGCATACGTCAGTATGAACTGAACGTAAGGGTGGAAAAAAAGAATTATTCTGATTACGTCTGAATACCGTATTACCCACAATAGGGATTAATACGTCAGCGACTTTAGGGGTGGGGGGGTTTATTGGTGGGGGGGGGGGGATTATTGGTTGGGGGGGGCTTTATTTACCAATAAATTCTAGGGGTGGGGGTTTATTGAAAAATGGCAACAATACCTTGCATGGCAGGCAAGAAAGTCGCTTCTACTCTACATAGAAATTTTCTTTTACAACAGCCTTTTGTAATGAAATTACCATTAACTCATCCATTTGGGGCCTTTGGTAGCACAATTTCATCATTTTCACTGCAACCAGCCACTGAATACGCTGGGTACGTGTTTCAAACAGGTTTCCAATAATCCCCCCATGGGGGATTATTTGGGGGGGGGGGGATTATTCGGAAACTTGTCGTGGGGGTGGGGGTTTATTGGTGGGGGGATTAATGGTGGGGGGTTTAATGGGGGTAATACGGTAGATGTGGAATCAGAAAAACAACACTGCCTCTCACCAACGCATGTGCTCCCCGACAACGTGGTAAATCCGATGCACGCACAAACCGTGCCCACGCACGCACTGTTGCCAGAGCAGATCGCACCGGCAAAATTGCAGTGGCCGCCAGGTGGCGCTAAAATTAAAATTTTGTACCAGACTTGCAGAGAACCAAAAGCAACAAACAGACACAACGAATTTCGGCCAACGCAAGACGTCTACCAGTGCAGTTTGCGGCCAGCGAGCCAGTGGATCCGGTGGGGCAGGTGCAGACGCCTGCGGTGGTGCCTGTTGCGCCGACACAACTGCTGCCACCAAGACACAGCGATGTCTGCTGTCCAAATGTGGTTGCGGTTGGGGCTGCTTCCACAACGCACGCTGCTGTTGGCATACCTGGTTTACTCGTTTTATTTGTTATTGAAAAATTGTAATGTTCAACAACAGTTGTAGGAAGATACGATTAACATGGGAAGGTACGATGGATGATGATTAACAGACAGGGATTAGAATAGTACACACATAGCACAAAATATGCAAATCTTTGGAAGTGTTGAAGAAACCATAAGTTTTATGAATGTTAAATTTTGTCAGTGGAAACCGTCTGTGTAACGTTAAGTCTTGCATAAGGTTCCGCCCACTTGAAAAAAACCACCCAAAATTTGGCGGAGTGTCACACGGTGGGGATTGGGGAAAAATTCCAATTTTTGATTTTGTCAATATCTCACCCCCGTTGATCAGGTCGGACCTAAGGTCTTTTTCCTTTGCTTCATTTTGTGCTGCGTGAACCGTTGGAGACGTCGTTAAAGTGCGACGAAACCCAGACATTTTTAAAATACTGGATTTTTAGCAAAAAAGAAAAAAAAACGGGCAAAACGTTAATAAGAATTCCAGGCTACGCTGTTGGAGACGATCAATCCAGAGAGAACGTCGTCATCGCGCGTTTATCTTATTATGGTACAAAGCCACGGAAAGATTGAAAAAACTGAGGAAATTTCTTAAAACAACAAATCACAGCTTGTGAGCACAAAAAAAAACACGACGACGAGGACAAGGATGACGACGTCGTCACCTCAGACAAACCAACAGCCAACCAGTAAATGCGATGCGACAAACCATCCAGGGCGACTGTAGTGTAAAAGTCAAAAACACTACTGTCTCGTGTCTCGTCTCGTGCGTCTCTCAACACACTGTCTCGTGTCTCCTCAAGTCTTCTCGTTGTTTCGTCTCGTTTTGAATAATTTATTGTCTCGTGTCTCATGACCCTCTGTCTCGTGTCTACTCTCGTCTCGTGGACGACCTGTTTCGCGGCAACCCTAACTGTGGAATAATTGTGTATTGTATATGTATACAACGATATAGTATTACCAGCGCAAGTTGTTCCTGCCTGCACTGTGTTACTGGCGGGGCAATTGCACGTCGAGCCACGAGCGGCACCAGAACAAACGGATCCACCGAGACAACTCAGACGCACATCGGGCGCAACGGTTCCTGCCTGTCGCACGCACGGGTGACCGATTTGAGCTGGTGAATGTGTGTGCTTGTGTGTGAATTTAATCTGAGCATTCGTGGGTGGAAATTTGACAGCTTCAAATTTGCTGTTGTCATTTCTGAAAACGGCCATAAAAGATGTTTGCGATATTCCGAACAACCGGGGAGAACAAAATTTGGTGCAAGCGAAAGAACATTCGACAGTGAAAATTTTTGGTTGAGACTGTTTGATAAGTATTATTCTTTTTCGATTTTCTGAACGGGCTTATATACCGTAAAGTCTTGCATATAAGGTCTCCTTATATAAATTTGAAAATCAAAAATTTCTGAAAAAAGTGGAAATTCGTGTGACAACCTTATAAGTGGAAGGAGGTCTTATAAAGCGAACATTAGGAATTCAGGGGCCTTATAAACGGGGTAGGATTTCGATCAAGTCAAAAATTTTAAATTTTTGGTTTTCCGCCGTGTGACACTCCGCCTACTTTTGGGTGGGGGTCTTATAAGTGGGAGGAACCTTATATGCAAGACTTTACGGTAAATGAGTTTGCATGCACTTACAAACAAAAAAATGTAAAGTTAGGGGTGTACATACATATAGTGCATAGATGCCGAGATTGTGTAGAAAGTTTTTACGAGCACTTTCAACATATTACGGAAAGCGGACAAGCAGTGCCGTTTTCGAGAGTGCACCAACCGTAACAATTGGCTCCTATTTGTGTCGTCACCGGGTTTGCCACACTCGGGGCAAGCAGACCGGTAGCAGGACACACGCAGACGCCCGTGTTTGCGGTGGCGCTGCACACGCCGCCAGTCGAGATCAGGCACGACTCCACTGCACCGAGAATGTTCGTAGCCGGCGTTGCCTCACAAGTCGTACCGAGTGCTTCTGAACGTCCAAGTTAGGGGCTGATGGTATTGAATGCGGAAAGCTCCGTTCGGTTGAATATTCGTTGCCAAACGTTATGATGAATACATCATCACAGCCTGTGGGCAGTATCAGTGTAACCGGGAATGACCCCAGAGTAAATTGTGACTGGTGAACACCTTGAACAGTATATACACAAACTGTTTTTAAGTAATTCTGTGTTCACATCAGGCGGAAGTAGGATTCATACCAGATAAACGCTTTTTACCAACACTAACTTCTGATTTTGTTGTACACACATTGTTTTATAAATGTAGAAACAAGACCGATTAGTCAGAAAATGTGTTTTTGCAAGGGAAATCAGCCGAACACACAGCAGCGATGGTTATATCTTTCAATCGATTTTTATAATTGAGCTAAAAAGCATCAAAAAGCATTTAGGTGATCTTGAACAGTGAATATATTTTTGGAGAATCGTAAAAAGCTCACAACATACGGGTGTCCACAGCAGCAGTTCTTTTGACCATGTCCATTGAAAACACGAACACAGCTACTTTTGCAAACAGTTGCATTGTTGTATGACAGGTGATTGATAAACTCGAAAAATTTTGGACTGGAAGACTGAACTGAAATCTCGGCTGTTCAGCCGTTTTATATACCATGTCAACAGCGCTTCCGGGAATTTCATTACTTGATTTTGAAACTTTAATTTTGACGTCACTTTAAAATTGAAAATTATTATCAATCCATATACAGTACAAAAGATCAAATGAAAACAACAACAACTATGTACATGTCTTCGAACAGGTGTGTCAGACAAGTTCTGTTCCTAAACCACTTTTTTGCTTTTTGGGTAAAAAAAGGTAATTTACACTTTCTAGAGGTTCATTGTATATTCATTGAATTGAAAGCGACATTTTCTATCGGACTGGGGAATGCAAACCGTAACACATCAAAATTTTATTTGTTTTATTTGTTTGCGGAGTTATCTTGTAGAATCAACAATACCGAAAATTGTAACAAGTTTCTGGTGAAAAATGTAACACTTAATCGTTGACGTGCAGCGCGAAAACATGCCCCTGCAATTTGTCATGGCTAAATAATGAATAATGTCCTGGATAAATTCTAGTACGAGGTGATTGACCGTATATTTGTCTGAGATTGAATTCAAAAAAGAACTTTTATAACTTTGTTTTTCTTGAATGATATCTGATAGTTTGTGAAAGAGAGCAGTGGAAATTTAATAAAAAAGACAACCACAAATTATTCAAGATTCATTAGACCCAGAAAATTTTTAAAGTCGCATTTATCATCACAAAAAAAGATTTTTAACTTAAAAAATTAACAACGACAACGTCGATAGCGACCATCCAATGTTTGAATTTCGCATTCTAATTTAAACAGAATATGATTTTCTTCCACAAGTGAAAGTCGTGATTGAAAAAACAAGAGCTGAATGGTCAATGATATTGACAAAAAACACTGATTGAAACAGTTCCCGTTCTCAAATTAGTGAATCGTTTGAATGGGCCAGAAAGCTTCGTTTGCTATCGTTGATGGTTCGATGTTGGCTAATGGCTAATTGATGGAGAATTCGTTGATTTGATGGGCGCCGTTATATGGTGGTCAAAAAAGCACTAAAATTCTCATACAGCCCGGGACATTACAAAATGCCTCGTCGACGTCGTCGTCGTCGCCCTAAAGTTTCGCCCTAAAATTTCACCCTAAAGGGCTGCTTGTAACTTTTTCTGCATCTCATAAATCATGAACAAGTTTTTGGGTTATTTTTTTATCAAAAACCTACTGTTTGCATTCACAAACGATCAGAAATCAAAATCAAAGAAAGCAAGATTGATATCAAAATTCTTTGTTCACCTGTGATCTCAGGAAAACATATGATCAGCTAATACTACAAATTTGTCCAGGGCGACTATAACTGGTCGTAAAATTTTGCTACAAAATTAACCACCGCGTGATTACATTCATTTTTTATCCATGTGCCTAAAAAACCCTTTGAACAAAAATTATTCGTCATGCAGAACGCTATAGTTTTTTACAGTTCTTTTTTACACAATGCAAATGGGCAGTACAAAACTAGTGGTCACCAAATCGCCGGATGAATGGTTTTTCACAATTCGCAGTGGTTTCAATATTTTTTTGCTCGCTGTTGTTTTTCGCAACTTTACGACCAGAGCTGGACTGTACATAAAACGTTAAATCCTGCCATCTGTGGCTCGTTAACTTCAATAACTCCTCCACTGACTACACACGCATTTAAAAAATCAGATTTGAAAGAAAACAGGAAGAAGTTTATGATAATCTGGTTTAGAATGGGACACTGGTATGCCTAAAATTCCGAGCTGCAACAACTTTTATCCAGGTCTTCCAGGTTGGTCTTTTAT
>JASANC010005060.1:0-33413 GCA_030248135.1 Theristus sp. LFF4_11
TATAATAGACTAGCCAATTGACCCGTGCCTACGGCACGGTTAGCTGATAATACAATTATTATTTTTGAATGGATTTTGGCTTTTTCAACCGTGCTAAAATGCATTGCATTTTGATTTTGAGCTGCTTTAGTCGTTCGCGTTCAAATGATCAAAAACAATCTTCTGATCCGGAACACAATCTTTACTGCATTCTCTTTTAAAGTTAAAAACAATCTTTTTAAATCACCAATGGTTAATTGCTGTTCCCGTTAAAAATATGTAAAACGATTTTAAAGTTAGTTGAATTGAAACGACAAAAAGTAACATTTTATAAAAATCGTTTTTGAATGTAATGTAATTTTAATTTTGAAATTTTGGTTTTGAAATTGACACATTTCTAATTAAACCCGCGTTTAAAAAAAAATTTAAAATGCGAAGTTTATAATTTTGCTGACATGTTTTTTACCCGTTCACCCTGCTCCAAGCCAATCCTTTTTTGTACAGTGACAATACAAAAAAGTTAACAAAAAATGTAAAAAAATGACGTTTAAATAAAAAAACATTAAAAAAAACTGTTTTTATACCTTAACGTATACCCTAACACATAAGCCAAGCCTTTTCGCAAAGTGAAAATGAACAAATAACTGCTTTGAAAGCCATCTTGCTTTCTAATCAGATTTTTAGTTTATCACGCACTTCATTAACAAACCCCGTTTATTTGATTTTGCAGTTAATTTTTTTAGTTGAGTTGTTTAGATAAAACTTTTCTGTTTTTGAAAAAGTCTTAAGCAATAACTTTTCAACATTTTTCTGTTTTTGAAAACGTTCTCATGCAATAACTGTTTAACCAAATGATAATGAAAAATATTGTCTTGAAAGCAAAGTGCAATGTGCACTTTCAATTTCGATGTCGTTTTGCAACCTGATTAAAAAAACAATTGCAATGATTCTTCATAGTTGGTTTTCTTTCATCTTTCGCTTTCGGTCAGTTAAAACAGCAACAGTTGCCATTAATTGTCGATCGTACTTTTCAACATTTTTCTGTTTTTGAAAACGTTCTCATGCAATAACTGTTTAACCAAATGATAATGAAAAATATTGTCTTGAAAGCAAAGTGCAATGTGCACTTTCAATTTCGATGTCGTTTTGCAACCTGATTAAAAAAACAATTGCAATGATTCTTCATAGTTGGTTTTCTTTCATCTTTCGCTTTCGGTCAGTTTGAACAGCAACAGTTGCCATTAACTGTCGATCGTATGTTAAGGCGCTGTCGCGGATGACCAAAGGGTATCATGATGACTGCGCAGTACAGAGTAACGTTTTTGAGAAAATGATTTGCAGTACAGAGTAACGTTTTTGAGAAAATGATTTGCATTATTAATAGTAGGTTAAGAAATTGAGATTTAGCTGTTTTAAATGGCAAAAATAAGCGCCAATTCAAACTGCAAAAAAGTGACACGGACACCACTATTATCTTAGTATTATGACTAGCCAATTGACCCGTGCCTACGGCACGGTTAGCTGATAATACAATTATTATTTTTGAGTGGATTTTGGCTTTTTGAACCGTGCTAAAAATGCATTGCATTTTGATTTTGAGCTGCTTTAGTCGTTCCCGTTCAAATGATCAAAAACAATCTTCTGATCCGGAACCCAATCTTTACTGCATTCCCTTTTAAAGTTAAAAACAATCTTTTTTAATCACCAATGGTTAATTGCTGTTCCCGTTAAAAATATGTAAAACGATTTTAAAGTTAGTTGAATTGAAACGACAAAAAGTAACATTTTATAAAAATCGTTTTTGAATGTAATGTAATTTTAATTTTGAAATTATGGTTTTGAAATTGACACATTTCTAATTAAACCCGCGTATTAAAAACAAATTTAAAATGCGAAGTTTATAATTTTGCTGTTATGTTTTTTACCCGTTCACCCTGCTCCAAGCCAATCCTTTTTGTACAGTGACAATACAAAAAAAGTTAACAAAAAATGTAAAAAAATGACGTTTAAATAAAAACATTTAAAAACTGTTTTTATACCTTAACGTATACCCTAACATATAAGCAAAGCCTTTTCGCAAAGTGAAAATAAACAAATAACTGCTTTGAAAGCCATCTTGCTTTCTAATCAGATTTTTAGTTTATCACGCACTTCATTAACAAACCCCGTTTATTTCATTTTGCAGTAAATTTTTTTAGTTGAGTTGTTTAGATAAAACTTTTCTGTCTTAAGCAATAACTTTTCAACATTTTTCTGTTTTTGAAAACGTTCTCATGCAATAACTGTCTAACCAAATGATAATGAAAAATATTGTCTTGAAAGCAAAGTGCAATGTGCACTTGCAATTTCGATGTCGTTTTGCAACCTGATAACAAAAACAATTGCAATGATTCTTCATAGTTGGTTTTCTTTCATCTTTTGCTTTCGGTCAGTTTGAACAGCAACAATTGCCATTAATTGTCGATCGTATGTTAAGGCGCTGTCGCGGATGACCAAAGAGTATCATCATGATGACTTTGCAGTACAGAGTAACGTTTTTGAGAAAATGATTTGCAGTACAGAGTAACGTTTTTGAGAAAATGATTTGCATTATTAATAATAGGTTAAGAAATTGAGATTTAGCTATCTTAAATAGCAAAAATAAGCGCCAATTCAAATTGCAAAAAAGTGACACGGACACCACTATTATCTTAGTATTATGACTAGCCAATTGACCCGAGCGTATGTGGCTTAATCAATGCCAAGCCTTTTTGGTGAAGTGGCATTGACTTAGAAAGAAAAAAAAACAGTAACGTTTACTGAATAATAACCCTGAAGAAAATTTACCTTGAGCTGCCATGAAGTCGCCTACAATGCAATATTTTTTTAATGTATTTAAATAAAAAATGCGAAGTTTATGATTTTGCTATTTTTACCCGTTCACCGTAACCTAAGGCAAGCCTTTTTGTATGTGAAGCAAGATTGAATGAAAAATATAAAAATTAACGTTTTTTCATAAAAAATACCCGTTTTAAAAAGCTAATGCTTCTTTTACCCGTTTACTAAGCCAAGCCTTTTTTGCAAAGTAAAAATGCGAAGTTTATGATTTTGCTACCTAAGCCAAGCCTTTTTTGTAAAGTGAAAATGCGAAGTTTATGATTTTGCTATTTTTCCCCTTTCACCCTAACCTAAGTCAAGCCTTTTTGTATGTGAAGCAAGATTGAATGAAAAATATAAAAATTAACGTTTTTTCATAAAAAATACCCGTTTTAAAAAGCTAATGCTTCTTTTACCCGTTTACTAAGCCAAGCCTTTTTTGCAAAGTAAAAATGCGAAGTTTATGATTTTGCTATTTTTACCCGTTCATCTTAACCTAAGTCAAGCCTTTTTGTATGTGAAGTAAGATTGAATAAAAACATAAAAATTAACGTTTTTTTTCAATTACCCGTTTTAAAAAGCTAATGCTTCTTTTACCCGTTTACCTAAGCCAAGCCTTTTTTGCAAAGTGAAAATGAATAGAAGAAACAAAAAAGTGACGTTTATAATTTCGTTTTGCAGTCATTGCCTCTTTTTACCCGTTTACCCCAACATGACCCAAACAGTTTGCAAAGTGAAAATGAATGGTAAATACCATTTCGACCCAATTAAAAAACTTTTTCAGAGACGGTTTTGTTACATCTTTCGCAGTCGCTCGTCAAGTTTTGAGCAGCAACAATTGCCAGTTGCCCATCGTGCGTTACGTTGAAATTATCGCTCATAACCGTGGAGTATCAATTTGAAAATGAAACATGGAGTATCAATTTCAATGAAATTTACTTGTTTTGAATCCAAAGTGCAACTTGCAATGCCGATGTCGATGCGCGTTTTGCAACCCGATGTTTAAAAACAAAAAAGTTCAAACTTTTTTCACAGACGGTTTTGTTACATCTTTCCAGTCGATCATCAAGTTTTGATCAGCCACGCTTCCATTTGCCTATGCTGCGCTGAACTGTCTCTGTTGACCAAAGAGTATCATGATGACTTCAGCTATATGAAGAGAGACGTTTTGAAAAAACAATCTCAACTGGCATTAATAAAAACAGGTTAAGGAAATTGAGATGAAGTTTTCTTAAATAGCAAAAATGAGCGCCAATTCAAATTTCATGAAAATGACAGGGACAGACAAATTGCATTTTTAGTATAATAGATAGATTCACGCCAAAGTCTATTCCAAGAAATCTTATAATACTAAGATAGTAACTGTGTATGTAAGTAAGTCAGGTCCGTTCCGCAACGTTGATTGGCTATTAAAATTTACAAGTTTGAGCTAATTTTGCTATTTAAGTCATCATCAGCTGAATACTCATACTCCATTTTCTAATGACAATGCAAAGTTCAAATCGTCATTCCACATGACTTTAGTCATCATGATGCCTTTTGCTCAAGAGCGACAACCAACAAGCGAGACAATCGTAAGAATTGCAAGGACTCCATTGTAGACGATGGAGTTTTTTTCACAAAAAAACGAGTTTTTTGTTGCACTCGATCAAAAAGAACTGGCTTAGGTTAGGGTAAGCGGGGAAAAGAAGTAAACATTCGAAACAAAAGCGGGAGCTTTGCTACCGGTACTCAGTAAAATGTAGAAAATCGTTGCTTTTTTCATTTGTTTTTTTATCACAGAAAATGCGTCACTTACGATAGAAAAGCTACATAGGAAGACAAAAACGACCGTTTTACACAATGGATACTCAGAAACGTGTTGCTTTTTATTGCACTCAATCAAAAAGAACTGGCTTAGGTTAGGGTAAGCGGGGAAAAGAAGTAAACATTCAAAACAAAAGCGGGAGCTTTGCTACGCTACGGATATTCAGTAAAATGTTGCTGTTTTGTCATTTCCATTCTATCAAAAATCCTTGGCTAAGGTTAGGGTAAAAAGTAAGAGAAGTAAACATACCACACAAAAGTGGCCGTTTTGCAGCGAATATTCAGAAAAGTTTTGCATTTTTTCGTCATTTAAACTTTAAAAGGCTTGGCTTAGGTGAGCTTTGCTACGGGCATCCAGTAAAATGTTGCTGTTTTGTTATTTCCATTCTATCAAAAATCCTTGGCTAAGGTTAGGGTTAAAGGTAAGAGTAGTAAACATACCACACAAAAGTGGCCGTTTTGCAGCGAATATTCAGAAAAGTTTTGCATTTTTTGTCATTTAAACTTTAAAAGGCTTGGCTTAGGTTAGAGTAAGCGGGAAAAGAAGCAACTTATCAAGACGAAAGTTGGCGTTTTGCAACAATTGTTCAGAAGTGTTGCCTTTTTGACATTTACACTCTAAAAGGCCTGGCTTAGGTTAGGGTAAGCGGGAAAAAACCATTACCAAGTCAAAAGCGGGCGCTTTCCAATGGGTATTTAGAAAAGTATTGCCTATTCAGAAATGACAGCTGACTGAAGCAGATTACTTTTCTTAAACCCGTATCTTAAACTGAAACAAAAACTTAAACCGGTATCAGTTAATTGTTGCTAATCAAACGACATTTTTTTGAACAGGAATGGCGATTGAACGATATTTGACGATATTGAAAAGCTAACCAAACAAGATTTATTTCTGAAACTTTGAGCGGGAACGGCTGTTAATTGTTGCTGATCAAAGGAGATTTTTTTGATATTTTAAACGGGAAGGACAGTGGAATGCAGCTGATTAACAAAGAATGAAAGGACAAATAAGCGACATTGAAAAGCTAATAAATGCGTGAATTGATTTTGATACTTTAATAGGGAATGGCAGTTGTTTGTTGCTGATTAAAAAAGATTGTTTTTCATATTTTGAATGACAGTTCAGTTTTGATTGTTAGATATCTGTTATTTCTTATGTGTCGCTTTGATTGATGCTGAAACAGCGAATACCAAACCACACAGTAATCAGTGTTATGGCGAGTAAATCAGGTTACGATTAAATCGACAGCAATAAAATCAGCAAAAGCATGTTGCTTGACAAAAAACACGGCTTAAACAACAAAAAATGCTGTGATTTTCAAAAAAGTAGAAGCATCGACGGATTGCTTTAAAAGTGAGCGATCATTTCAATGGTAAATCAACAACAGTCGGTTAAAGCAGCTCAAAATCAAAATGCAATGCGTTTTGAGTCCGCGTCGTGGGCAAGGTCAAAAGGAAAAACCAACTCAAAAATAATAGTTGTATTTATCAGCTAACCGTGCCGTAGGCACGGGTCAATTTGCTAGTTCATTCCAAAATCTATTCCTAGAAATATTCACTCCATGCCACAATTCATTCACAAGAATTTCTGTGTGGGTTATCACCATTCACCATTTCACGTACTCATTTTCGTGAAGAGAGGAACGAATCAACTGAAACAGTGCGGGACTGTTCTTTTACGGGCGTTGCGGTCTGTGTCGTTTGCCTCAACCGGCCGTACCTTTGCGACCATGCGCGTCATGACCATGTCGGAGACGCTGCTGCGTCGCGGGCTCGCCGCGTCCTGCTTCAGTTGTGCGACCACGGCCGACGCCGACGTCTTCCGTTCCGGTTCCTCAGTCTCAGTGCGCTCGACGTCGTGAATGTCAAGACTGGCCGTTTTTATCGACAGCAACTTTGCGGCCGTCACACCGGGCGCACCGCCGCCGCCGCCGTTGTTGTTCGTGGCGTTGCTCTGTGCGTCGTTGCCGCCGGCGAGCGCACAGCCGATGTCCGCTTGCAGATGCGGCAATCGTTGCAGCAGACATGCGCGCGGCCGTAAACTGCAAAAGCAACACGTAATAAACGTAATACTCTCGCATATAAGATTCCTCCCACTTATAAGACCCCCACCCTGGGTGGTGTGTCTCATAAATGCGTGCGCTTTTTTCTGTTCGTCACAAGACCAGCACGCTCACCTGTCGTCCTCCGTTTTCTCATCCGTCTGCTTCTGCGGACGCGTCGGCGACTTCAGCGGTTTCTTGCTGATCCTACGATGCACCATCGCACTGTAGCTCGCCGGTGTCTCGATGCAGTGACTCGTGACTGCTGCTGGTGGTTTCTTTTGGTTTCGGGAGAACACTCGTTGTTGTTGTTGTTGTTGTTGTTGTTGTTGTTGTTGTTGTTGTTGTTGTTGTTGTTGTTGTTGTTGTTGTTGTTGTTGTTGTTGTTGTTGTTGTTGTTGTTGTTGTTGTTGTTGTTGTTGTTGTTGTTGTTGTTGTTGTTGTTGTTGTTGTTGTTGTTGTTGTTGTTGTTGTTGTTGTTGTTGTTGTTGTTGTTGTTGTTGTTGTTGTTGTTGTTGTTGTTGGTCAGCAACAGCAACGGCTGCTCCACAAGCCTTCGCCGGTTGTGACCGGCAGCTTTTCAGCTGTTTCTGACGGTGTCGTTGCTGTTGTATTTGTTGCTGGCGCTCGCTGTTGTTGCGCGCCGGCGGCGACTTCTGGCGTGCCCCAGCGATCTCGTGCGCGCTCGACGCGGCCGTCAGACTGCCTCCTCCGTGGTGCGCTGGTTTCGGTGTTGTTGCGCCCGCAGCTGCTGCGGACACCGCTGGCTCTGGAAAGACGGACTCGGCCGACAGCGACTTCGTGACGGTGCCGGTGAAGACGGGCGCGCTTGGGGACAGCCGGCTGCCGTATTCGGACGCTCGGATGATGGCGTCTGTTGGCGAGGTGACCACTGCGAGAAATAAGCCACTGACGTTGCTTGCATATACGGATGCAACCGTACGGAATGGCCGAGTAAACATGGCAGTTTTTTGCAGGGTGCAAGGAGCGCGCGAAATTTGAATGGAAAGAAAAAAACCGGTCAGAATCCCAATTGTGTGTTAAATCTGACGTGCTTCTTAAAATTAAAATTGTTTTTCGTGCTATTCTGTTCATTCTTTTTCCGTTCCACACACGATTGGGAATGATTCTTGAAAAAGACAGTTCCTAGTCTGCGACTGAGCTCGCCTTGATGGTGATTACAAGGACTGCCTTATTTATTCGTCCACACTGTACTACAAATAGATGTACGCACCACACCAGAAGAGCCCGTTGTTACTAACACTGCAACTGCTACAGATTACTGCACGTTTAGTCAATTTTATTCGCAACGGTTTCTCAATCGAGTGCGCATGGTTTCTGTTGAGCATGATATTTTTCGTGTGCAAGTAAATCTTTTTTCACAAAGAAAAAATTTATATTGTCGATGACTGATGGGCAAATAGTACATGACTAATCTCTTTTTAAAGTTTAAAAACTTTCTCAACTTGTGGTTTCCATTTGTGCAAGCTATCACAAAGCGCTGCAGCGGAAAAATGATATTATCATGCCAAATGAAGGTGTCCCAAGTGGTGTCCGGTGTCCTGTCTAGGGTTAGGGGCTTTGAAAAAAAAAATTTTTTTTTTATATTTTTTTTCGTTTTTTTTTATTTGGATTTTTTTTTTCAAACTTAAAAAAAAAATTTGAAAAATTTTTCTTCTACTTTGCTCTGAAAATTCGATTTATGGCATAATTTTTTGAAAGTTCAAACCAAATTTTCTTCCCAACTTCTTTGTGTGCTTAGGTACATGTCATTATTTGGTCATTTTGACCGACGTACTCCATGTTTTTCGATTTGGATGACTTCTAGAGTCAATTTTTAGCGTTGAAATGACTTAACTTAATTGAAATATCGTTTCAGAAATTGTTTTCTTGCAACTTAGAACATGTTTTTTCAGTCGGTGGTAGGCCATGAGATGAACATGATATTTTGTTGATTGGCGTATGTTATAGGTCTACAATGGAGTTGTGCGATATATTGTTAAACAATTGGAGCGGAGATGTTGGTTAATACCACATCACACGACCGTTTTTCAGATACCCGATAACATGGCCACATGTTAAAACTTGCGTGCTGAGCTAAACTAACGTGTTAAACTTGCGTCTGTCAGTTGCCCGCAACGTGATCGCGAAATCATGGTACGTGTTTTCGATACGATGATTTGAAGAGTGGGCTCTCGCCATGTGGCAGATAGCATAGCTGGTTGAACCTGAAAGTAAGTGTCTTGGGGGGGGGGGGGGCGACCGGGTCGACAGGGGTTGCCGACTTAGCTACAGCAAACAGGAATTTTTGAACACAGTCAAATTTTGGTAATTTTCTAAAGAGGAACAACTAAGAACGGTTCAATATTCAAGTACACGTCGAAAATTGTCCTGTTTTACTGTTGAAAATGCAACTTTCCCTCTATGAAATGGACATAATTTCAATAAAACACGATTTTCGCTCTTATAGTTTTCCGGATCGTTCTGAAAATAGTCTAGATGAACTCAGCTCGACGAGACGCTTCGAACAAACCTAACTTGTAAAAAAAAATTTTTTTTTTTTAAATTTTTTTTTTAATTTAAAAAAAAAATCCGGATTTTTTCCCCTAACCCTAGTCCTGTCCGTCGTTGCGTCTACCGCCGTGTCCTGCGCCGTGCGGTGTCCCCTCGAAACTAAAAAATAACCCATCAGCAGTGAGCAACGAAACCAACCCTTGCCTTTTTCATGCAGCTACTATACTTTTACTATACTATACTATACTATAGCATACTATACTATTATACTATACGGGCCAGGACACGCGGCGGACACAGATACCACTCCGGACACTGCGGCGGACACGAGGACACCACATTCTCATTTAGCGCGATGTATTTACAGCGACCAACCAATTTGATCAAGATCATTGCGCGAGCCGACAGAGCCGGTTCGCGACGAGGCTCGCGACGAAATGCCACTTGTGCCACCGCTCTCCACTTCGCTGCCGGACGCATCCACCGTGCCATACGCAATCGAGGTGCGAATTCGACTGCAGAACCAAATTGGCACAACAACCATGTATTGTGGATTTATTCAAACGTGTCCGGACTAAAATGACGTCATTTGCTTTAAAAACGCCCGCTTGTCAAAGTACAGGCACTTAAAATTTCAGTTTGGTGTGACTGATTCGACATTCACCATTTGTTTACGAGAAGAAATCGGCTAAACGGAAAGTCTGGTTTGCTGTTAACGGCAAGTGTATGTTTGGCGGCACATGACGTCATTTCAGTGGGACACGTTTAAAAAATAGGTCATAGTTGTATTGTCACATTTTTAATTACGAAACGTAATTGTTGCTCGTTTTTGAATGACGCTTTTTCGTGTTCTCGCGTCTGAACTAACCGCTGTTTCAATAGCACACTTTTAACTGTGGTCAAAAAAGTGTGAATGACAATGAATCCAATTACGCAAACCGCTGAGGCGGTTTCTCTGACTTTCTCACCCACCCACGAATACATCCCCACAGCCGGAGGCAGGGTATCCTGTAAAAACTTTACGCGTTTTTGTATAAGGAAAATTACGACCTGGCACTACGGTGGTCTGAACCAAAAATTCTGAACCTACGAAAAAAGATTCTTACTGGGACCCTTACTCAGACCGTCATCTCCTTACTGGGACCCATGCTGGCCCAAGGAGATGAGGGTCCGAGTAGGGTCCCAGTAAGAATCTTTTTTCGTGCCCACAGCAAAAACGCACGTGTAGAATTCTTTGTCGATTGAGAGCGGTGTGATACGGTCGCAGTAAGTTGGCACCTTCGCCCAGCATCGTTTGTGGAACTTGAACTTGCACAACTCGCAAAAGTACGCCTGTTTCATGGAGTAAGTAAGTTTTTTCTCGTTGCAGCAGTGTGGTTCATATCCAGTGATCAAGACGCAAAACTCTATCAATGTGGAGATATTTTCGGAGAAAACTCAGAATTAAAGAAGGTTTGATTGAAATTAAAGACCCGTTTGCAGCTACAAAAGTATGTCCTCTTTCCAATCTTGATTCCGTATGTTTTTCTACCTGGGCTGTGAACAAAACGAGCATTTCGCATGATTTTGCAATGATGACTTTGTTAAGCTATTAACGGGATATGCATTGTACTGTATGTATCTCCTACATAGCTATTTTCAGTGCGTGTCTAACCTGCAGCCAAATCGGTTTCAAACACGCGTCACAACAAGTCACGGTGAAGAACGTTTTCGGCACCTGAAGATTTTATTAATTCTTCCAGTCAACCGGCACTCAAGACACAACCGGAAAAAGACGGCCATGTTGGTGTCCATTTTGGTGTCCTCGCTTTCTTGATGTCTCATAATGGTGCCTTATTGAAAGGTAAAACTTTTTTTTACTGTGCAGTGTTTTGCGCTTACCGCAGAGGGGGCATTTTACGGACTAATTTAATTAAAATTCCCCATCGTCCAGTTTACTGGCTAGTCACTAGTAGCAATTGGTGACCTTGGTTTTAAGGTACAAGAGAAGGGCACCAAGAAAACAAGAAAAGTTTGCAAAGACACTAAATATAATGTACAAAATACTCACAAATCGATGTGTGATACCAGCGCCGATCTTTGGCATGGACACCCAAATTTCGGTGCAGTCGCTGTCTGCGAGATCCGTCAACTGAACGCTCAGATCCAATTTCGGACACGTTCTGGAAAGAAAACAGAAATTTCAGCTTTCATTATGAACAAATCAATCTGACGTGCCAATAAAGTTGCTAATCAATAAACTTCTTGGTTTATTATTAGTTAACAAAAGCAAATGTACAAGAAAACTGATTCACATTCAAATAGCCAATGGAAGGCCGGTTAATCAGTAGTAATTAGTAAACAACACTGTAACCATATGATAAAACTGTGAACCAACTGATGTGGCCCCGTGCGCACGATACACAAATCGTAGAACTTGATCTCCCGTTTTAGTAGCAATCGTTTCAGAGCGTGCCGCGCCGTCACACCCTCCTTGATGGCCAGCTGAAAAAATGGTGGGTGTTCATCACAGGTCTACATCGCTTGTAATGTCAAAAATAAACAAGGACGCTGAAACACAGTTTACAAGTTCAAAACGGTCAGGGAGCGTTCATGATAAGCAGTATTTAATGACGCATAGCTGCCACTGAATATTGTAACAAAAACGCAACTTTACAGCTTTGATGTGGTACAGGTACAACTGTGAATGGACGCTGTATCCTCAAAATATAAACGCAAAGCTAATTTAGCAACAAGCAAGAAAAAAAGCACACCATGGAATGCTGTCCATAGGGCAGATGAACGAATATCGATCGGCCCTTGCGTTTTTGGCTGCCTCGTGGCGAGGTCACCGGCGACACGGACAGCAAATTGCTCGCCTGACTGGCGCAGCTCTCGGTGGAGACGCGTTTTTCGCGAAACACACAACCCGGACTTTGCAATGATGGATGTGGTTGTTGCTGTTGTTGTTGTTGCTGATGTTGCTGTTGTTGTTGCTGATGTTGTTGCTGATGGTGATGCTTGCCATGGAACAGCGACGAGTCGCGAGAAGCATCCACCGTTGGCGACGACGACTGACGGTGGCTGCTATTGGCGATCAGTGGCACGCCAGCGGTGGCGGCCGCCTCCGGCATCAGGAACATCGTGTTGCTGCCAGTTGGCGCCGTGACGATCAACGCTGGCGACAACGGATTGCTGTCCGGAATGTCGAAGCTGCTGCCGGCGCCGCTGTCCGCCGAGGTCGCTCTGAAAGTGTGGCGGAGAACTGAGGCAAGGAGGAGTGAGGCCCGGAGAACCCGTCACAGCTCTGAAAGGCCATGTTCCACAGACATATAGGACATTCTCGATATTCAGAATACTACTGATGTGCTACTACTGATGACCTAAACCACTAACAAACCTAAACCTGACCCACTATTTATTTACTATTCCAATAGTTCTACTATTTTCTTCACAATCGTCTTCCACGGGTGAACCGAATTTTTCAGCAGTGTGGAAATTATATGTGGGAGATGGATGAAACGGTAGCAACGCACCGCCGAACAATTGAGTTCACGACTTATAGGATAATTTGAAAAAAGCGTAAATTGGGTTCCCGTTGTTAAGGTTTCCAGCACTCAATTAAATTAGATCCATATGAGGAAAAAATGCAAGTGACTTTGTTGGGAACAAGGGATGTGTATGCACAATATGATGCGAAGAATTGTTCAAAAAGCTGATTTTCAACAAGAATGGATATGTTATTCAGCATTGGTACTGTTAATCCAAGTTCGAATCGATCTACACAACACGTACATGTAATCGATGCAGATTTTCCTGCGATTTTTCATAGTGTGGGCTTCTTCAAAAAGGTTGACAATAAGGTCTGATTGCTTTATTGATTCAAGGGGGATTTAGCATTTAGTTTTTTGTGCGTACGCACGGACACGACACTTAATAAATGGCCACGCGATTTAGAAATCGTGTCGTGTGAGCTATCTTGATGCATTACGGACACACTAAGTTTGCGCACGAGATTTAGAACGACGTCTGTGCGTACGGACAAAAAACTGAATGGTGTTTTCGTCTTCAGTTTGTTGATTGTTATTCCGTAATTAAGTTTGTGTTCAAGTTTTGTATTCAAGTAGTTCAAGAGGGGCACATCACTGATGAGGCCACCCCTCTTCTGCATATGATGTTGCCAAGGCCGAAATGCAGAGAACCATTCTACAACTTGGTTGATTCTTTTTTATTCATGTAAATGCCGTCAAGACTTGCATTTTAGGTTTCTCCCACTTATAAGACCCCCACCCAAAAGTGGGCAGAGTGTCACACGGCGAAAAACAAAAAAAATCAAAATTTTGACGTGGTAGAATTCCCACCAAGTTTATAAGGCCCGGACATCCTAATCTTCGCTTTATAACACCTCCTCCCACTTGTCAGGTTGTCACACAACTTTCTAATTTTAAAATTTAATAAGGAGAGCCTATATGCAAGACTTTACGGTAGTTTAGTAATTTTATTAAAATCAGTGCGCGCCATCACACATATCAGGCTTCTCCAGATCGTGAAAGCAAATTTTCGTCCCCGAAGATTACAAGCTGAACAATTCATTTGTTGATGTGCTTTTTTAATGTCTCCATAGAACTTACAAATCGTCGTGTTCATGGCAAGAAATACTACAAATATCATTTTCATTATCATTTCTCAGGTGCAGAAGGAATCCGGTTCCAGCACACTCTAAATTCGTCCGAGTGACACGAAAATTCGTGAGTTGATTGGTCGCCCAAAAAAAAGTTGCGTGAGAAAATGCCATAGCCGCTAATTTCTGTCATGGTCATTCACAACAAAACTTAAAAAAGACTGATTGCATTCGAAATATTGAGCGTGTGTGTCGTGAATATGAACACGACGAAATACACCATTGCTTTTTGGAGTTGGCCGACCGCAACAATACGTGACTGACCTCACAGAGCGCTCGGCGTCCGTCGTAGCTAGGCGACAATCGCGCAGCAGTCGTCTCTGAATCTTTGACATTCTCTGCTGTTTTTAATTGTTCTCATTAACTCAGCGTCAAGTCTTCGAAGTGTACATAAATGTAAATCAAGTTGTTGTTTGTTTTTGTCATTACATCTCCTGTTGACACCGGATATTTTCAATGAAGTTTTTATTTTTGCCGCGTCGGCATGAAAAACTTTTTTCTGGAAAACCCGCGAGAAAAATGGATGTCAATTATCGAAGACACCCGCGATATTCAGATCCTGAATTCGTCACTGCCACAATTATATGGAGCAGAGTTTTTACATCTCTGGAAAAAATTGCACAATCGTGTATAGATATTTAGTAATAACCACAATGTAGCACATACACTAATTAGTAGTCATTAGCTGGCGCCAAGGTTAACGCAACGCATAATTGCGTCATTCAACCATGATATACAGCCATGCAATTTGCAATTTTTGAAGCGCCGCAAAAACGTGAGTTACACTGTACACGTATTATCCAACTAAGGTTGAATAATACGGCAAACAGATAAATCCAGCTCCTTAACCCATTTTACCGGTTTTTCTACACATGTCAGAAATCATCAAAATGTTTGATGACTCGCTTGCACAAACCGTTTTCCCTTTCTTTCAGAATTCTTCCAGAGCACTTGATTGCACACAGTAGCATACATGTACATATGTACAGTGTATGGCTGACGTTTTGTTTTCATGGGTGCATGCATGCATGCGCAGCTGAACTTTATGATTGAGCTTGTCGTGGAAACCAACTTTGATAGCTTCACAACATAGCGAGAATAAAAATATTCGATTCGACTAGAACCGCGAAAAGAAAAAAAACCGGTGCCATCTGACGTTCATTCAAGCGTTTTCAGTGAATAACGCGCATGTACAGCGGTATAACTCGATCAAACCTACTTGCTCGTTAATGATTTATGTATTCATATAAAATACAAGTACATGCACACGTATACAATATAGTGATTACATAGGGTATATACAAAGCGAAGCGACTGTACGAAGATAGTTGGTGGAAGCGAGGTGCCCTCATTTTCTTGCCGTGTGCCCGTATGACGGCTGAAGATTCTTCCAGAGAGCATGTATGACTCGCGGGAGCTGCAGAGCGGCTGTCATGAACGAAATCCGGGGGTGGATGGGTGGTATTCGTTAGAGTTGATGAACAGTGACTTTTGGTTTTTGTACATACATACCTCAATCCTGCATTACTGTGTACAGTACTCCCAGATCGCACATATGAACCGGTGGGAGACAAATGGAATAATGAAAAATGAATATGAGAATTATAGAATTACAAAGTAACAAAAAACAGGTTAGATAGTGGCGGTTTATAGAAAGGGGCGTGTGTTGACGTTAAGAACTAAGGGCGCATTCATGTTGCAGTATTTAGTGACCGCACAGTTATGTTTTAACATAAGCTATGTTAAAACATAGCTGCACGGGCACTAAATACTGCAATATGAATGCGCCTTAAGAATTTTAAAACGAAAAAAAAGATATAACATAGATTTCCAGCTGCAACGCTCAGTTATGTCAAATGGATGGATGTCACAGGAAAATGGATCTTGATACATTTAGTTTTAACGTCATACATGCTTTACATTTAAGCAAACTCGTTTATCATCATTGCTGACGCTCTCTCTCTCCAGTTTGCTCTTTGAAGCATGGAAAAGACGTCAGTGGCGTCAGCCTCTCGTTCGCTCTGCGTTTTTCTCTAACGAGAGCTAATAGCTTTGTATAATCGCTCATGTTTGTGCCTCAAAGCAGTTTATTGCATGTGCGAACCTGCATCTGGAAAACTTGTTGCTGTTTGCCGCTCTGTCACTGTGAAAATCGATGGAAAACATTTGAAAAACGGAATAAACGTAAGAGTATACGAATAAAAACAAAGTGCTATAGAAAAGCAAAATTCAGTGAAAATTCATTCAGTGAAACCTATTCAGTGAAAACAACGAATTCACGTGCGCACAATGTAAAATGTAGACTAAATTTAAAACAGATCAATATTTCCATGTGAAATCGTTACACTGAATGCAATATTGGAAACATGTTTGTTGTTTGTCAAACGCCACAAAAACAACAACATTGCTAAGCAGTCAGGAACGTTTATGCAAAATAAATAACACACGACTGGAAACAGACAAAAATGGTAAACATGACTTGCGAAAATGTTTAAATCATATGTAAAGCGAAAATTGCAAAAAAAATGTATCTCACCAACTTTTGCTCGTGTGTGTTGAACTTCGGCCGTGTCTGCCGGTCGGTTCGTCTGAACTGTGTGGGAAGGGAAGGGAACACGTTCGCGGGAAACACATGTATTCACAACTAGACGTAAACTTTTGCTGCCACGGTTTTTCACGTGTGTGTTGCGCAAATTTTGCTTGATTTCAAGTCTGCACACACTTTTATTAACTTGATTGTCGCCTGTGGCTCGCGTGGTACTGAAAAACAACTGGGAAGATTGACGTTTACCATAAGGGCATCAGTTTTCACAAAAAAGGAAATAATCATCTAAATCATAAAATTCATTTGATGTTCCGAATTTGAAAATGGTTCAAAATTTGCAATATTCAAATAAATTTCAGAATTTTTAAATATTTCAGAAAAGTTTACAAAACAAAGCAGTAATAATAAAAATGATGTTCGTTGCAATAACATATTGTTAAACGAAGCATTTTCTGTACAGACAGTTCTCACAGCCGTAAAGGGCAATGTTAAAGAAAAAAGCATTAGAATTCAAGTATGTATACAATGTAACTCTTGTGTCAAATGAGCCATTTAAAAAATAGTCTCTAAGATTCAGAGCAAAAGAAGACAAAAATGTTTAATAAGTGTCCAGCAGTGTGCTGTATGAATACACAGTACACCAATTTTGAAAATAAAACCAACCTCCGAGAATAAGTTACTCAACAACTTGACAAAATTGGTGAGCTCAACAAAATAGTGCAAAATGCTCGTTCTATGAAACAACGACGTTGGTATACAAACAATTGACGCTCACCAAATTTACCAAACTCATTCAACAACGAGCATAAAAAAACCATTTCTGGGCGCCGTCGCTACGAAACTAGCGGCCGACAGCACAGAGATCACAGCATGACGTCACCGTCCAGAAAGTGCAAACAACTGCAGTGGTCCGGTTCGACCAGCGGTCGTGCGTCGATCGCAATGCCCGATTTGTGTGAGTCGACCGAGCCGGCCGATGATGACGATGACGAGCTGTTATTGCTGCGGTCGGCGTCTGACGGCTTGCACCTCTGACCAATGACTGAAGCCGGTTTTTCATGGTCACTCTCTCTCAGTGGCGGGCGCTGTTCGTCACCTGCCGACTCGACTGGCGGCGGCAGTGGCAGCGCGGCGCCACTCTGACAAACCTGCAAATCGGCACTACTGCGACACTCGAGCGCGTACTGTTCCTTGCTTCGGCGTTGCTTCGCGCTCATGTCCGCTGACGACCAGACGTGCCTGTGAACGTCAACAAAGATTCAAAGAGAGTTTAGATGCACGCAGAAACAAATAATGCACAAGTTGGTGCAGATGTTCGCGCACGTATTCGTGAACGTGTATCGATTACGTTTGCATAAACCCGTTACAGTTGAAGCAAAAATAAAACAGCCTTTTTTGTCTGAAAACAATATGCAAATGCAACACTTTTCTAGCTGCTGAAAATAATTGTGAATGTGAATCGATAAGTGTGCGCGTCAGCACAATGCATGTTTTCCTGCAACTCCGATGATACCGTTCTTTCGTTTTTTTGGTGCGGAGCTCTGGTATTTGACGAGAAAAAAGTGTCAGGTGTCAACGAAGACACACACCGGATGTGCTCGTTGTAGCTGTCCTTCATTTCGCTGACGACAAATATAAAGAAGCGGCCCCACGCTTGACTCCGATGGTCGTCATAATTCACCGCCACTCGAGCGCCGTCGTCGTTCGTCGATTGGCGATCGCAGATCACCTTCAGGAATTCACTCTTGAACCACAGCCACTTCTCGGCGGTGAACGTGAGATTCTGTTTCAGCGTGTGTCGCTCGCCGAGTTCACGTATGAGCGCGACCAGCTGCACGGACTGGTGATGCTGCAGCAAGCGGACACAACGCTCGATGAACGCGTAGAACTTGCGAATGTGCAACGACATCAGTCCGTGCACGTGCAGCTCGTCGGCGGTTTTTGGTTGCGCGGCCGCGGTGACACCGAACGCGTGCAGCACTGGGTAGTCGACCTTGAAGCGATTTTTTAGAGGTTAGCAAATTCAGTGCAATTAAGTGGGTGATTTTGAGTAAATAAAGACATTTTAACACCGGCCTGAAATTGTCACCCTCGTCGCACGGGTAGTATCGCGTGGTAGACTTCTTGTCTGTGCGTTCGGGGGATCGAGTTCCGCCGACGGGGTGTATACTATGGGCACTTAATGACAGAGAAATCGATGGGCACCCTACTTGACGGCGTTCTCTGTACGCTTTTCTGGGTTAGCTCTGGCTAAAAACATCTCCTAAAATCCCCAACAGCAACACAAAAAAACAAAGCGTTCGAAATCGTGTTATTGTGTAGAGTTTTTGTGAGGACGCTTTGTATTTGTTATTCGACACAATGTAATGCTTCAAAAGTAGTCTACAATCGAACTGTAAATTATGGGCAATCAGCTGGATTGGTTGATGATCCACGTGATGCATGCTTTCTGTCTGTCAGTGTCGTTCTGTTGCTGCTGTAGTCTGTGTCAGAAAACATCCATCAACCAATCAGCCGATTGCCTATCAATTAGAGTTCGACTGTATAGTAATCAAAATTTGTACCTTTTTCAAGAAATTATAGAAGAACACCGCGATTTTGTGTTCACGATCGGCCAGATCATCCCAGGACTTGACGATGAAGTGCAGCTGGTTAGCGGTCAGATTCAGTTGGCGTCCGGTGGCCGGGCTGACGGCCGCGAACGAGCGCTGCGGCGTCAGCGAGCGCACGCGACGACGCGCGATACAGGCGAGCATGCTCGCAGTGGGGCGTCTCCAGTCTGAGACCGCTGTGCTCTTACTGTTTTATCGGAAAAAAGGATCCTTTGTTTTTTTTCGCGCGAAAGAAGAATGGAACTGAGTGCAGTTGTCGCGGCGCCGGAAATGATTAGATATGTTATTTGATGTTGTCTTCTCAAAATGTATGTTGTGCCACCTGTTTGTGTGTATGTATGTTGTGTTAGTTACCAACTAGTCTGAAAACATTGAAATGCGCGTGAGCAAAACTAAAGCTTGATTTTTTATGTTTTTATGTTTATGACTAAAACTTTTTTGTTCCTTGGAATAAGATTCTCAAACAGGCGAATCCACATGATGAGAGCAGTAAAAAAATACACCTTCTACCATAATAAAATGCAACACACATTCAGATTTACAAACCTCTGGGTCAGCTTCAGACCGAGAAACAAACACGAATTTTTTCGTTTTTTTCATCAGCTTTTTTTAAATCAAAGAAAGTTTTTGTGCAGCCAAGTGTTAGTATTTTCCAACGAAAGTTTAGCACAATCAACGGCAAACATTTCTTAAGCAGTAAACATTGCAGACCTAATGATGGACCAGACTCAGGAAGAAACATCCATTTTTCCCATTGTAGTTTTTATGAGACACCCTGTATAACGTGGACCAATGGCTGAACCGATAACAATGAAGTTCAAGGTCAAGATTCGGGACAGAAAACCAACGGATTTTCACTGAAAAACGACGAAAGCGGTAAACGTTTGTCCACTCTTCAACGCGTTCCTAATCTGCATTTTATTATAAAAAAATGAAAGCTTTGTCCACTCTATAACGCATATCCTAATTTAGCATTTTTATTGCTAGTGAAAGCCTAAAGTTACGGTATCAGAGTTGTTTTACTAGGATGTAAGATGGCGTTTCCCAGACTACTCCTTTGAAAACCCGACAATCCAGCAATGTACGTGATTAAGACGCTCAACGGCTGTGGCTTCCAAATGTACGTTCGCAACATGTGAAAGATTCAGAGCAAGCCATTCTTAGCATGCTAGCATCAGTTTTTCAGGTTCTGCGACCCATTGAGTTTGAAGACATGAAAGGAAACTATAATTTGAATTAAAATAGGAATTGAGTTGTCTTGTTGGCATATGCGGTTGCTGGTTGATGTTTCAAGCAAATTTCATTACACTTCTTTTCAACTTCCTCGATAGGACACATCTGAGAGACCACATGAAAAGATGTGTGTGTGCGTGTGTCAATAAGGTGTATTGATTGACAATAAACGACAAGTCATTCTTTGTATCAAAAGTACTTTCAAACATGAAAACGAGTCTCCGAGGTATAGTACCGTGACTAAACTGTTTATACAGAAAATGGAAAATTAGATTTCATTTTAAAGTTTAGAATATTTGCTCGCAAGTGATGTCAGTGACCTATTAGGAACATGCATGCTCCTGTGACAGTGTTGTTTATCCCATCACACCTGTTGTTTCAACAATCAATTAAGTTAACGACTGGCCAACTTGTGTATCGTCGGTTAAAAGGTTTATGCTGAGAATAAAAAGTACAATTTGTTTTCAAGCCTGTACATAGTTACACTGTATGTTTCATGGTATTATCGTTACAGGAAGACCGCGTGCACAAAAGTTTCACGCGTTGGGGAAAAGCCGGACACTAAACCAGACGCATGACGTCATCCGACGTCTTTCGTCAGCTACCGTAACCCAATTTTGAATTCCCGCGGATTCTTGAAACGTTTTTCCTATCCCTGTGTGCAAAGGCATAGAGAACCGGGACCAAAATGAAAGATAATACGTTGTCCACATGGCACGAGTCTCTAGAACAGCTGTTAACGACAATAATGAACGACTTGTAAATTAGTATTTACATGAAGGAATTTCACCGCTTTCTGTTTCTCCTCCAAAGACTTTTGTTGTTGATTTGTTGTCTTAAACACGAATGTCACGCGTGTCACAAACAGGCTGGTATGAAGCTGCAAAAAAACACATTGACTATCAGAATTACCGCAACTACCGTATAAAGTTTCCACAAGGAATCCCCATGAAGCACATTGCAATTGCTAAATTGGATGGTGATTCAAGTTTTAACAAGGATTTAACAACATCTCACTCTGATAATTCTAGAAAGAAATGACGGAGATACCGTAAAATCTTGAATATTATTCAGGCCCCGACCGCAAACACATGAAACATGTATTGTGAACAGCAAATCACAACTGATGAAAAAAACTGAAAAATTAACAGAAATGGGGCGGGGGTGAAAAGGAAGGGGTATGGGGAAGTTGAAAGTTTGACGTTCGATGGACAGCTAAAGAAAAACTTTTTCTCCTCACTCCTCACTTTTATAAAACTGACCACTGACCACTAGTATTATGTCGTGCACTGCAGAACAAAACTGACTGACTGAGAAAACGACGAATACGAATGCATCCAGTTTTCCGAGGAAGCTCAAGTATCGTAAGCCCGAACGAACGAAAGAACGGACTAATGGTAAGCATGATACCCTACACACACTGATGACCATGTTTAATTAAAAGATTCAGTTTTTAATTTGACAAGCTATTATTTTTGACAAACAAAAATCTAATTAAACGCCCCAGATTTTTGTGTGATCGTTAAGCTCACAAACAAGGAAATTTTTAAAACACTTGCAAAGCTTTTAAGCTTTAAAAATGAGAAAGATCAAGTTCATAAGTAATTAAAAGAAATCATCACATCTATAAAAGTCCATTTAAGAAAATGTGTTTCGCAATTGCAAAACGTTTACAAAAATTAAAAACAAAGTAAAAGTGACCGCAGGTGCGGTGATGAAAAAACCTTCGAAGAATGGAACAATGAAATGGATTTTGCTCAATGCTACAGCTGGTTTTTACGGAAATAGGTAATTTGGGCCCAATGTGAACAAAAAAACACAAACACAAATGACAATAAAGAAAAAACACTTCAGATTGCACTTTCCTTCAAGCAATCTATGATTTTTTCGTGATGAAAATGATGAAAACTTGTTAAATGATGCGATAGGTGACAGGTTATGGATAGCACGGTTGATATCGCAGATAGAGATGGAGGCTGAAACGGTACAATCGGGGCGTTGTTGTTCAATGGATCGTCAAAACCCAAAGATGAAATTATTGTTAATCGGGTGCCTTAATTAAGCGCCACTTCAACCGCGACTTTGACTGCGTTGGTCTGATGCGTCACAACTGACTTCTTCATTGATGCTCTTCGACAGTCGAGCGTAAAAATGAGCTTTGCTTTTTGCCGGATATGCACAGCGAAATTTATGTGATACGAACTGCGTACATGGCACCCCTGTGACTACTGTTCGATACAGTGGGGGTGTTCGCGCACTCACGGTGATAGTCCAGTGGTCCCGCAGACCGCAAGGCAGAATTCAAATGCATGTGTACAGGGTGCGCCAGAAGTAGTGGGCCACCTGCTGTTTGCCTGGAAATCTTCTACCGCTTTTCATCAGTTTCTCTGAAATTTGAAACTACCCCAAGAGTCTCATTTAGATCTGCGCAAAAAGTTTTTTTGAAACCTATCTTGGTGTTTATATTGGTGCCCATAAACAACGCTCGGCAGCGTTCCTACACTGCCCATAAGTAGGCTTACCGCAGACACTCTGCTGAAGTCATTTTGAGACCTAATTTTTTACATTTGAAAATGAGCACCAATTGAGCACCAAGAATAGCACTATGACGGACACCGGAATATCCGGAAGGCAAAATTCACTGACCGAAGCGCAAAACACCCCTTTGAAAAAGGCTAAAAGTTGGACACCATGACAGGCACCCTTTTATATGCGTTTTTATTAATTTTTATTAATTATTTTATTTTTAGATACAATTGATCAATTTTAAACGTGAATGGCAGTTGATTGTGTGTGCTAATAAAAGATTCCTTGTCATTGCTGTTGTACTCTTGTTGCATGAGTAAAGTAACATACCAAAGAGAATCAAAACAAACCAAATCTTCGTGTGGCAGCGTGTGAAAATGTGCCAATATTTCATTCAATTCACAACAAAACAAAAACCACCGAGTAATATAAAGCAGAAGAAACTTTCTATCTGCGTGAAATAACAGCGTGCGGCCACAAATTGTATCAGCTAGCCGTGCCTTATGCACGGGTTATCGGCTGACATTGGAAAAACACGAAATGAAAAAAATATAGGTACATAAATGCACGTGCATGGTCAATGAAAATAACGTTGGAAGAGTAACAAACGTTTGTCAGTGAATGTTTGCGTTCACATTGTGAATCTTGTCCTGAAGGCAGCTCCTGATAATTTTTTTAACAATAACTGTGACTTGCAGCAACCATATTTGGAATTTATCATTCACAAGCATGTGACATTTGATTCGCTTCGGCAAGCACTCTTTTTTCGTTTTTGTGTTTCTGGCATTTCATTTCTCACGCACGTTTGCGTATTCTGACCGCCAGGCAAGACATTTTTAGCGCAACATGGCCTGTATGACGCAAGAATGCGTACCAAATATTATTATGTAATGAGCAAACGCACAATGTGTCACGTAGACGTTTGGCACAAAGAATTAAATTAAATGCTGGGGCGGCAAAACAGCAACTTGATTGCAAACAATCATATCAACGTCTTTTACCAGAAAATTCCGGAAAGGCAGAAAAATTCGTTTACCATGCTTAAACAGTACTGTACTGAACAATTATCTGAGATAATACTGTTGAATATTTCGTACAGTGTGGCCGACTAAACATGGCAGCTTTTTTCAGGGTGCAAGGAGCGCGCGAAATTTGAATCAATAAAAAAAGATGTTCAGAAACCCAATTGCGTGTCAAATTTTACATGTTTCTCAAAATTAATTGGTAATTCGTGCTATTCTGTTTATTATCTGATATTTCTCCCTTTGCACACTCGATTGGCGGAAATCAAATCATTTTTGAGAAAAGCAACTCCTAGTCTGCGACTAATCTCGCCTTGATTGAGACTGCCATATTTATTCGGCCATACCGTACAAGAACAGTTTATACTGACGTATTGAAGGTTGGAATGGTGAAGTTTTTTTTAAAGTAAGAAAACGTGGTGTAATTAATTTTTCTGCATTTCAGAGTGTTTCAGAAGTAGTGGATAGGTGTTTGACGCGTTATTTCTCGAGTTGTGTTGAACCTTATATTTTAGATTGATGTAGTTGTAGTTGATTTGTGTAGATGTAATAAATTCAATGTAGTTGTAAGTTCGCTAGAAATGGTTCAATACAACTCTAGCAATAACGCGTCAATAGAAATGGTTCAATACAACTCGAGCAATTTCGCGTCAAACACCCACCCACTACTTCTAAAACACCCTGTATTATGTGTTGTGTGATTTTCGATGCCTTAACGAGCGGTATTGTTTTTTGTTTCGGCTACCAAAACTGTTTCAAACTGTCTGAATTTGAAACATGACACACTTTCCGGTGGAAAATACAGAGTGAGCCAAAAAAAGGTTCCAATTCTAAAATGCTCTCACTGGTTTGTGCTAAGGTGTTTCGAGCTGAAAATTGGAACACTGTTAGAAAACATTTGGAGGTTTTTCTGACCAAATTTTTGTTATGGTATGTTGCCCCTATCACTCACTACAGCAGAATATCTGGAAAACATGAAAAATCGACAAATGTTGTGAAATGCAGAGGGTTGATTTAGCTGTAATAAAGGGACCTCATGTTTTAAAATTTGGAACACTTTGTTAGAACACTTTGGGAGTTTTTTGTAATCAAAAATTTTTTTGGCTTACACGTAAATTCATTTTTACAGTGTAATTTTCAAAAATAGCAATTTTTGACAAAAAACACTGTTCATCCATAATCTCACTGTTTATCATTGCTCATAAACGATCTTCCGAACTGATGTATCGTCACGCGGTGTCAAAAATTGAATCTTTTACAAAATTGCCGAACCACTGTGGAAAAGTTATTCGCATGTTCCCACCAATTGGCAGACCAGACTCGCTGGTCTGCCGTCCACTTAAACATGATGGCAGCAAAGACTGAAAATCGAAGTGCATCTCTCACTGCAGAAAAACAACCAGTCTGCTATGGTAAAAATATCAGAGTGGCAAATTTTGTGTATTAAAAAAGGTAAAAAAACAATTTGGATTTGAAAAAACAAATTCGCGTCTGTTCTGAGCAGAATCGCTTACGCACACTCAGACTTGAAGTGAAACATTGGAGTGATCAAAAACTGTTCAAATGCAACTCAGCATTAGGCATTTCTAAGCTGCTTTAAACTCATATTGCTTTTTTCATCTTTTTTTTGTGTTGTGAACATTCGGGCTGTCACCAACGTTCATGCTTTTGATCTTTGTTACAGCTAAATCAACCCTCTGCATTTCACAACATTTGTCGATTTTTCATATTTTCCAGATATTTTGCTGTAGTGAGTGATAGGGGCAACATACCATGACAAAAATTTGGTCAGAAAAACCTCCAAATGTTTTCTAATAGTGATCCAATTTTCAGCTCGAAACAACTCAGCACAAGCCAGTGAGAGCATTTTAGAATTGGAACCTTTTTTTGGCTCACCCTGTACTGTACTCGCAAATTTATTTATTTATTTTTCTTCTTTCGACTGCTCTGGAGCTGAAGGGACTCTCCATCCACGACGCAATTGTCTGCTAGCTAATACCACGGTCGGATGAAAATAGTTTTTCCATAAATAACTCGATAACTACCGCACGTAAACAACACTTGGCATTATCATTCAGTTTGGGTGGATGGGGACAGCAGAGAGAAGACACGCACAATTTACGCCCACTGATCAGATAGATTACCACGTTTGAAAGCAGAATGGAGGGACAGAAAAATAGAACAGAGGCCCGAGGGTGGCGGCAGAAGAAACGTCCAAAAAACTGTCCCGATCATCTTTTAATTTCGTGCACAAAATATTACAAGGTGCCAATATTAACGTCAGCTGGTCGTGACTGCTTTGGTGTCAACTGACGACAGATCTGTTGTGGGGGTACCCTCTGGATAAAGGTAATCATGGAGGAAGCCTATTGCGTTCAAATCATGTTTTGACTTTGCCATTGAAACGAAACGAAATGTTTCAGGTTTTGCTGTTCGCTGTGGTTGGTTGTTGAATTTTCTGGTTGATTCCTTTCGTATGGTAGTTCAACCGAAACACGTCAGGAAAATAACTTGAAATGGCCTCCCGGGTGTGATGGTTTCCGCACCAAGGACCGACTCCAACGTTCGTTCGGAGCCCGGCCTCAAGCGTCGATGCGGCGATCTGCATGCTTGGATGGCCGTAGACCTGTCCTGCAGTTTTGTTAAAGGTAGAAGAACGGCTTGCGCTTGGGTTGTGTGTGTGTTGCGCTTGTCGGTCGCCAATAATTCTGCAGTTAAATCAATTCAGTTTTTCAGTTTTCTTTTATTATTTATTCGAATAAAACTGTAGAACACATGAGGAATAAAAGGCGCCGCTCCAATAAAACTGTGTCAACCGTTATTGACTCCACAAGCCGGGCACGGGCATGCACGTGGCACCGGATTAACTGGGTAACTGGAAAGAACAAGTTCGAAACAACATGGAGAACACAGAAACGCGAGCCAATCAAACACGGCCACAACTACCAATCAGAAACGAGTAGGCATACGTCCACACACACACGCCCTGTTATACGCAGTCGCAGAGCACTCCCAGCACGGATAAGGAAAACGGTACGAGGCCCAAACATGAGGCTAAAGCAGGGCATTACAAACTCAGGTTTCACCATTTTTCACGTGGTTTTTAATGCGACACCTGAAAGTAGCTTCTGTGGTCTGTAGCTTGCTTATTGTTATCATTGACTTGTGTAACCCGGATGAAAAGTTCAACATGTTCATAAACATTTGATAATTTTAAATTGGCTGCTCAGCATTTATTATTTTAATTCATCATTCGTTGATATTTCGTTATTTCATCATTCAAAACTTGCTTCACTGCCTCAAAAAACTAATACGATATCTCTATTCATTGTCAATTCTTCCGTCAATTCTAAAATGATAACTATCACGTTGTTTATTTTGATGATGATCAGGCGACATGCTGTTTATTTCTATGCAATCATGATGTTCAACAGAAACATTCACGTAGTTTTCGGCTCAGCTGGCGTCCGCAGGGTTCGTGGTTTGCTTGAGCGCATCCGCCCTTGCAGCCAAATCCCTGCAGGCCTGCGCGGCAAGCGCCGCCCCTTTCTCTAGAATGCCCGCTGCTGTCGCACTAAAAAACAGCACTGAGTTTCTCGGATCCTTTGAACTCCAACTTCACACACAGAAAAATGTCCCAACTTCTGCCCCGCGTCGATCCTGGTTCCGGAAAAAAATTGCTCGAGATTCCGAGTAACTAACCGGTGATTGTTTTGTTCCGGTAAATTTTTCCAATCGATGTTAGCATTTTTTAGTATCCCAGCAATTTTATTCCCGGGACACGCGGCGGTACAGGATACGATATTTTTGGCGTGTTCGCTGAGAACGTCTACTAAATGGACGATTTTGTTTTTATCAGCCAGTCGCAGCTGAACAATTTTTGTTCAGTAATTAGGTAGTTCAGCAGATGTTCTCAACCCTAAAGCTTCATTACTAAAGCGCACGCGCACGGGAATCGGCATGCTCATGCTCATGATCCACTAGCGCGCGTGCACACGCTCCGGCCCCAACAAGAACTTGTTCAAAACGCAATTGTTCTGACATCTTCCTTCTTGAAAAGGCTTGGCTTAGGTTAGGATTAGGTCAGGATAATGTTTAGCTTTGAATTAGGCTTTAGGATTAGGTTTTGGTTTAGGCTAGTTTAGACAACGTCTGCCAACATCAGTGCTTTGATTTAGTACGACAGGCCATCTCGTGCTCTGATCGTTTTGAAATCGTCTTCTGATAAGTTTGGTTTGGTGGCCCTTTGGTTGAGTACAACACAACAAGTTTTTCGAATTTTCGTGCCAAAGCAAAATCCGACAAAAAAACACACTCATGCAGCTTACTATGCATTCGCCTGTCCTTTTGCAACAGCCGCATCTACAGTTGCCTTCACTTCTCCTGCTTTTGCGCTGAAAATTCAGAAAAAAGTAATTATAATTTACCAGCAACCCAGGCTACAATGTTATGACCATACAACCGTGTGTAGAGCGTAACAACAAATTACCCGAATTTTCACCTGACATCCGCTTGTGCCTTCGCGACAGCCGCTTCAATGGTTGCCTTCACTTCGACCGCTTTTATACTGGGAAAATAGAAAATTTTAAAACTCAAATGTTTTGGTGTGCGCTTCACAATATGCTGTTTGCTGAAGGTGGTCCAATAAAACTACACGATAAGAATCGGGCTGAAATTTTAACCATACGTCACCCATAACTTCTCATTTTTTGTGTTAAAATTTCAGACGAATGGGTCTACCCCATAATGAATGCAAAACAAAATAGTGAAAACGCAAAAAATTGATACAGTACGCTGCGCTTCGACCACACGTCCACTACTCAAGAGTGGACTAAAGCAAAAACAAAAACCGCAGTTATTCGCAACAGTTATTCGTGCGTTTCGTCGACAATTCGATTTGCGCCAGCACCGACCCGGGTCGAAATTTCTGTGAAACTGAAAATGTTTATTACAGAAAACGGGCTCTGGTCGGCCAATCTCGTCATCATCAGCAGAAAATCAGCAATTGTTTTTTTGAAACAAAAACAAAAATTCACAGTAGAAAACTGAAACATCTCCTTGGACGTGCGCTGAGTGTGGCGTACTGTATTTAACGCGATAATTCATTTTTTTGCGTTTTCACTGTTTCGTTTCGCATTTTTTATAGGGTGAACCAATTCCTTTGAAGTTTTGACACAAAAAAGTTGTATGTGATGCTTGGTTAAAATGTAAGCCCAAACCATCCACCCGTTGGCGAGCTGGAGCCGATTCTTATCGTGTAGTTTTTCGGATCACCCTGTATTTGCAATTTTCCCAACTGTGTCACCTGGCATCCGTCTGCCCTCTTGCAATGGCTGCATCGACGGCTGCCTTCACTTCGGCGGCTTTTGCGCTGAAATTTTTTTGAATAAATAAAAACACGAAAACTCAAATCGCATGACATACTGTTTCCAGGACAGCAGTAATTGCAAATTTCCTCTAACATACAGTCGAACTCAATAAAATGTGGAATCAGCTGATTGGTCGGCCGAGGCTGCTCACATTCCGCACCCTTCTTTTTTCGTGGACCTGGATTCTATTGAAACGTTTTTCTTTTGAATGAGTGTGAATTTTCAGCACCCTTTTAACGCTAAAAATAAACTGAAAATGTTAGAGACTGCAAAATTCAGAATTTTTTAAATCAACAGCTCAAAATGTACTTTTTGTTTGATGACGACGACGACGTCGTCGTTTAACACCGTTTGCAAATAAGAGTGGGGGGGCCCTAGGAACATTCCGTGATATATGGAAAAGTTTTTAAACCAAGGGTGCAGGGACATTCTACTAATCAAGGCGCTTCAGGTTTACCCCCTGAGTACCCCCTGATTATGCCTATAAAGGTCGTTTTTAGGGTGCGGAAGTTGAAAAACCCTCGATTTTTTGCGATTTTTCGCAAAGTGTACCTTTTTAGCCCTACCGTATCTCGTAGTTGCACAGTTTCTGGAACCTCACACAGTATTCACGTGAAATATCTTGCGGAGTTCTTTAAGGCCCTGTATCAATGAGCCCTTGCAAGGGGGGTCCCTGAGGCGCTACGACGCTAGTTAAAATTACTTTTTTTTAAAAATTACGCTATTTTTTTTTTAAATTTTTTTGAGCTCATAAACACAATTTTTCGATTTTCATTTTTGGTTCTACAGGGGGGTTTTCGGGGTCGCTGAATTCGAATCTGATCTTAGATTTTTGCCCCGGGCATTTTTTTGCCCTAAAATTGGGCAAAAACACATTTTTTGCGTTTTCCAGTGTTTTTTTGGTTTTAATTTTTAATTTTAAGTGCGGATTTTTTTAACAAAGCTGTTTTACAACAGCCTTACAACCGCTGTATCGGAATCAGTTTTGATATTTTGCAACTGACCACTTGCCCACCCAAAAATGGGTAAAAAGTTGATTTTTTTGCTTTTTGCACACGTTTTCGTTTCACAGTAAAAAAAATCAAGTTAGAAACAACTTGTAATTTTAATTTTTAGTTCTACATGGAGGGTTTCGGGGTCGCTGAATTCGAATCTGACCTTAGATTTTTGTCCCGGGCCTTTTTTGCTCTAAAAGTTGGGCAAAAACACTTTTTTATGCGTTTTCCAGTGGTTTTTTGGTTTAATTTTTAATTTTAAATGCGGATTTTTTTAACAAAGCTGTTTTATAACAGCCATACAACCGCTGTATCTGAATCTGTTTTGATATTTTGCAACTGACCACTTGTCCACTTAAAAAATAGGTAAAAAGTTGATTTTTTTGCTTTTTGCACACGTTTTCGTTTCACAATGAAAAAATCAAATTAGAAACAACTTGTAATTTTAATTTTTAGTTTTCCAGGGAGGTTTTCAAGATCGCTGAATTTGAATCTGACCTTAGATTTTTGCCCCGGGCATTTTTATTGCTCTAAAAATGGGGCAAAACACATTTTTATGCGTTTTCCAGTGGTTTTTTTCAATTTTTAGTTTTAAATGTAGAGTTATTTAAAAAACAGTTTCATAACAACCTTAGAACCGCTGTAAGGCTGTTATGAAACTGTTTTTTAATCAACTCTACATTTAAAACTAAAAATTAAAACAAAAAACCACTGGAAAACGCACAAAAATGTGTTTTTGCCCTATTTTTAGAGCCATAAAAAAGCCCGGGACAAAAATCTAAAGTCAGATTCAAATTCAGCAATCTTGAAAATCCCCCTGGAGAACTAAAAATTAAAATTACAAGTTGTTTCTAACTTGATTTTTTCACTGTGAATCGAAAACGTGTGCAAAAAACAAAAAAATCAACTTTTTACGCATTTTTTGGGTGGGAAAGTGGTCAGTTGCAAAATATCAAAACTGATTCCGATACAGCGGTTGTAAGGCTGTTGTAAAACAGCTTTGTTAAAAAAATCCGCACTTAAAATTAAAAATTAAAACCAAAAAACACTGGAAAACGCAAAAAATGTGTTTTTGCCTAATTTTAGGGCAAAAAAATGCCCGGGGCAAAAATCTAAGATCAGATTCGAATTCAGCGACCTCGAAAACCCCCCTGTAGAACCAAAAATGAAAATCGAAAAATTGTGTTTATGAGCTCAAAAAAATGTTTAAAAAAATAGCGTAATTTTTAAAAAAAAGTAATTTTAACTAGCGTCGTAGCGCCTCAGGGACCCCCCTTGCAAGGGCTCATTGATACAGGACCTTAAAGAACTCCGCAAGATCTTTCACGTGAATATTGTGTGAGGATCCAGAAATTGTGCAACTACGAGATACGGTAGGGCTAAAAAGGTACACTTTGCGAAAAATCGCAAAAAATCGAGGGTTTTTCAACTTCCGCACCCTAAAAACGACCTTTATAGGCATAATCAGGGGGTACTCAGGGGGTAAACCTGAAGCGCCTTGATTAGTAGAATGTCCCTGCACCCTTGGTTTAAAAACTTTCCCATGTAGCGCTAGACCCCCCCACTCTTATTTGCAAACGGTGTTAATTTTTTTGCGTGTAAACTGAAAGACAAAAAAGCCTGAAAGGAGTGCGCTGTGCATGGTTTGCTGCGTGCACCAAGTAAATGAACACAGCAGCTTACCAAAAACAACTTGAACACGGTGAAAATGAAAGATGAAAGCAAAGTCGTCGTCGTCCGCGAAGTCGGAACACATGTCGATTGGTCAGCTAGGAATGAAACCCCCTTCAGTTGGCTACACAGCGCACTCATTTCAGGCTTTTGTCTTTCAGTTCACACGCAAAAATTAAGCGACGACGTCGTCGTCGTCGTCAATAAAAATGCATTTTGAGCTGTTGAATAAAAAAATCTGAATTTCGCAGTTCAGGGTGCTAGAAATTTACACTCATTCAAAAGAAACACGTTTCAATAGAATCCAGATCCACGAAAAAAGAAGGGTGCGGAGTGTGAGCAGCCTCCCGTCGGCCGACCAATCAGCTGATTCCACATTTTATTGAGTTCGACTGTATTTTTACCTGACATTCTCTTGTGCCCTGGCGACAGCCGCATCCATAGTTGCTTTCAGTTCTGCTGTTTTGGCACTGAAAGTTGAAAAAAGTGACACAAGCGAGAGCAACCCAAAACATACTGTTAGAATACTGTTAGAAGCAGCAATTGCAAATGTTCAACCTTCTTCACCTGACATCCGTTTGTGCTCTTGCGACAGCCGCATCCATGGCTTCCTTTAATTCTACGGCTTTAGCACTAAAAAAGAGAAAAACAAAAACAAAAAAAAAACCGTAAACTGCAGCACAGCTAGCATTTAGCTAGCCACGCAAATTTGTGATTGCAAAATTGCAGTGAATACAAAATCTTGGATTGCAAATTGCATATTGGTAGAGCTCACTTTTACCTGACATCCATTTGTGCCCTTGCGATAACAGCATCTACGATTGCCTTCACTTCTGCTGCCTTTGTACTGAAATGAAAAACTGTATGCGACCAATTAAAGCCGCAGTGGCTTGAGTATGCCGCATAAAGGTGCAAGAAGAAACAGCAACATCCCATAACAAGAAAATTTTACCTGACATCCGTTTGTCCCTGTGCAACAGCAGCATCAACGGTTGCCTTCACTTCTGCTGCTTTTGCACTGAAAAGTTAAAAAACCAACAAGAAAACTTGACAACTGAAGCCCAAACTCGAAAAAGTGACAGGTTTGAGGAAATAGACCGTACAATAAAATCTTTCGAGCTATGACTGCAAGTCTTGCAACGTTTTGACCTGACATCCGTTTGACCCTTTGCGACAGCAGCATCAACGGTTGTCTTCAGTTCTGCCGCTTTTCCCACAACCGCTGTCTTTGCCTCTTGCAGTTTCTGCTCTGCTGTTGCTGCGTCGGGCTGCTTTTTTTCTTCTGACGTTTCTGGTGTAGACATGATGACTACATGCAATTTTTGTTATTTAAAACAAGCAAAAAATACTGAGAAAAACAAGTAGATGATTGTTTTTTGAAAACCAAAACACTTATATACATGCAGTTTTTGTGCGGGGGGATTCAAATTCGAACACACGCTGAATTCCACGTGGTGTCTTTAAAAGAAAACGTGACAACTCGGCGTTTTGGGCCACCTTTATTTTATAATACTAGCAAATTGACCCGTGCCTACGGCACGGTTAGCTGATAACTTACAATTATTATTTTTGAGTGGATTTCC
>JASANC010005061.1:0-32319 GCA_030248135.1 Theristus sp. LFF4_11
TGCGTACGTCATCAACAATAAAGCTTATCTGCAGCAACGCTTTGAAGTCTCTAATTTTTTGTTTCTGCACAGGTTTGCAGAATTTGGCACATGCTGTGATTTCACACTAAGCTGAAGAGGACAAGTGAAAAACGCCTTGAAGGTTTTTAGGTTTTTCATTAAAACAAACGCGGCGCAAAAATATAACTCTTATGTACTTGTATCCGTGTGCCACATCAGAAACTTGAAAATAGTTGTGAAGCAAAAAAGTTTCTCACTGCTTACACAAAGCCATATTCCTCCTTTTATATGCGTCCTCCGCATTTTTAGATAATGTGCATTATTTTCGTAAAAGCAAATTTTAAAATAGGACGTTTTGAAAATTTTATTAGAAAAATCAAAATAACTCCGATCAGAATACCCCATAGAAATTGCCGGCCACCGGTCTGCCAAGTTGGTGCTGTTGCACAAACGTCGGCAGACGAAATCTGTCCCGGCCCTGAACCGTCAATCGGTCGATTCGATTGAAGCCGGCATCAGAAATTCGTTGCGGCTGCGCGTAGACGAGATAGATGTAGCGGTGGAAGTCTACAATGGCATCAATAAAGGGTGCCCAATGAAGAATGCCAGCTGTGTAATTTCAAAAAACGGTGTCGTAAAATGTATGCACTATTTATTTGTGGATTTTTTGCAATCTGGCGGACTGTTTTTCTGCGTCTAGCCAGTGGTTGGTTGGACGAATTCAACTGGAACGAATCAGCTGAGTTGCATCATGAATGTACGTTTCAAAATTAGAGTTTGCAAAGCTTTTTAAGAGAAGCTGAAATGCGCATAAAAGCTCTTTTTGTCTTTTCGACGACAAAACTAAGCCCAACTGTCTTTTGGCGGCGGCGCTGACGGGATATACTGGACAACGGTGTCTCCGCCCAGAATGTTCATTTGAGGGATGTTGACGACCAACCAGTGCACGATCGTTCGCTGGTTGCCCGGCACAAGCCCATCTTTGTTTGAATAAGAATAACATTCCTGTTTACATTTCAGATTCAGAGTGATTATTTTCATTTAAATATGGTGTCCACAAAATTGCCGTGAAATCCTGCAAGGACTCTTGAAGATCACGTTTTGAAGAAAAACAACAACAACAACAACAACAACAACAACGACATTTTTTGCGTTCTCCAAAACGCAACTTGTATAAGTGAGAAAGTTCAGCGGCAAGTGCTCATGTTTTCAGACGTGTCGCAAAGAATTGTAATTTTTGGTTTTCCAAAGAATCGATTTCTGATACCGAGATAGCCGGGGAAAATTTACGGTAGCTTTAGAGAGATTGTAAGCGAACCGATGAATACGAGTGTGTAAAGCTGATCCGGCTTCGTCGGCCACCGCAACGTCACCGGCATGGCCGCCGTCTGCGCTGGCTTCAGTTCGTTGCCCAAACTCAGCGCATCGCCGTTCGCAAAACTGACCTGTTGCAAAGCGTAAAGGGCATTCATGAAGCACCATTTACTGTAGTAGCCGTGTAGCTATGTTTTAACACAGCTATGCGTCGCTAAATACCACGTCATGAATGCCTCTTGACTGTTTCTGTTTCTCCTGTTACGTTTGAAAAGTTGCTGAAGTTGTATTAGATAAATAAATTGATTGCTTGAATAACACTTTTACCAGCAACAAATCGACCGGTGCCCGTGGTAAAATGTCCGGCACGATCTTGTCACGCTCGAAGCTCGCCTTTACTTGCGCCGAAAATTTCTCGCTAAACGAAGATGAACCTCGTTTGCATGAAACTGAACACGGAATGAGTGCTGATGATGACGTTTCATTGAAAAGTATGTGAATTAATAAAAACGAAATTTTTTTTTAAACCAATCAAAATGGACGGTTTACCCTGGCAGCAGTGGTGGCCGTGGAGTGCTCAGAAACGGATTAAGCAGAACGATCGGGTGCGCGGAGAATGTTTGAAAATTCGGAAGCAGCGCTGGCGAGGGCCTGAAATTGAGACACGCGCACTTCTGAACAATTCGAGTTTTACAAAATAAAGTTTTTTAAATTCCACTGACAAACCTGAAAGTCGACGAATCGACTTGCGGCGGTATGAATGGTCGAAACGTGGACAACACCGGTCGAGGCGTGGCAGACGCACTAAAATACACTTGGCATTTTGGTTTTTAGGCAGTTTTTGTACCGGTATGGTACGACTCTATGTGCCTGTTGAAGACGTCGACAGGACAAAATGATACTTGCCGCTTCAATTTAAAGTTGCCTTTGTTACTCTGTCATATCTCAGGGACTCGAGTCACTTTGGCGAATTTTGATTTGGCCCGTCACACATGAAGCTGATTTCTTGTCTGCGCGAACAGAAAAACAGCTAGTGTTCACCTTGCAGTCGGTGAAGGAGTGACAACGGGCAGCGGGATTGACACTGGTCTGAAAACGGTACAGCTTTGAAAGTTGCGTTTCCACACTGCTACAGTGTACATCACATTGTAAACGCAACGCAATTGGACGTATCCTATTGTATTACGGTATTCTATTCACGAAACAACAAAATTCTATTGAGTCCATTCTGTGTCTAAAAATCGAAACAAAGCAACTTTTGTGTGCAACACTCTTGCCTGACCGGCGGTGGACCTCCGGTTGACGATTGTGCTGGTGGGCGTAACCTGAAATGTGGATCAGTGCTTCATGCATCATGATGCGCACTTTGTAAAGGAGGTGTTCTGTTTCAAAATTGAAAAAGCACAATCCTGAAAAAGCGTCTTTAAACATGTCTAATTAATGTATCAAAAGTTGCATTATTGTTCATATCGTTACAAAAAGCAACTGACGTGACAACATTCGGCAACGTTCTCACAGGACCGGGCGCAAGTTGGTTGATGTTACTCGGTTGATTGTAACCGTGGAATGGTGGACGCAACACCGCAATGTTCGGATTGTTTGCCGGTACCACAACACCGCCTTGAACACTGTTCAGGCCGCCTTGCTGGACCATCTCCTCGAACTGGTCCAGGACGCTCTGCATGTAATCGGAGAGTTTCAGAAGGAATTTCGCTCTTAGCGTCAAATATTCGTCGTCCAATGGTGCGAGGTCTCTTTGAAGCGCGTTACTCAACAGCCGCACCCTCTCAGCGAACTGGTGACTCGCGAGTGTGTTCGCGTTTGAGCCGGGCGGTATGAGAAGTGGTTGTTGTGGTGGTGGTGGTGGTGGTTGCAACGCTTGTGGTGGTACTGGTGGTTGCAACGCTTGTGGTGGTGCTGGTTGCGGTTGTTGCAATTGCTGTTGTTGTTGCAATTGCTGTTGTTGTTGCTGCTGCAATGCGAATAACTGCTGAAATTGCTCTGTTGCCTGGTGTGGCTGTGGTTGTTGGGACACAGGACGAATTGGTCGTGCTGGTTGTGATTGCTGTTGCAGTTGCGACGACTCCTGCTGTATTTTGTGTTGTTGCTGCAGTGGCCGGTCGGGTTGTTGATAGTGCACCGGATACAGTCCCTGAAACAGAACGTTTCTGAATCATTTTCACAGCAATGAATTACAAATTATTGTGAAACTCAACTCAAAATTTTTGTGAAAGGTCGTTTGTCGTTTCGTTCGCTCCACCAATGTTGCCGCATGATCCGCACGAAGCACGCACAACACCAGCATCAGCCCGCACGCAAACCGCAGCATATTTGTAGCTAAATCTGTATTATTATCAAGCTGACACTGGGACCGATTGGTTATTGGCGCTCACAAACATCTAGCGAGTGGCATTACCAATCTCCGCAATCGCAGCAAACCAGAAATGGAAGGAGATTATTATCAATTCGTAAGGGTCTGCGATTCTGTGCGTGCGCAGACGACAGACGTACAGCATGCTTATTGAAACCTGTCACTTTTTTTGTCGAATGCAAAGCTTGCAAAAAACAAGCAAGAAAGAATAATGGTTTTGGAGTTGCAAGAAAACAGTCACAAATCGTACTTGAGTGAGAACAAATAGTCACGAAGTTACGATTTGTGGAGGTTGAATTTGTGATATTGAAGTATTGCGGCACCCAATTTCGATTGTGATACACAGATTTTGTAAAAATTCATTCCACCATTTATGTTGAGCGAGACCAATTTACAAGTGAAACACGCTGCCCACAGGGACTCGGATCAGTTTGCTAATTTTGAGTTCCCGCGTCATGCATGAAACTGTTGAGCTATCTTGAGTCTCGGGAGCAAAATAAAAGATTATATACCTGTTTCAAAGTTCGACTTTCATAAAAACAATGAACGATCCAGACGCCGCACATAGATAACACATGTACTTTCCACGGAGCCGACAATCGAACTCCATCCGTTATTGTCGTTCAGTTGAGATCGCCTTGAAAATTTGGGTTTATCTAGGAAACACCAAAAAAGCAAAAAAAGTTTTGTTACACCATGAGAAAAAAATTCAAACAATGAACATTTGTAAACTGAAAAGTAGCCAATATAGTGCAACCCAAACAAAAGCCATAGGACCGGAATATTGTTGGAACAACTGAAAAAATAGCTCACAAATCTTTTAAAGACATTTGTACAGGAGATTTCAACATTGTGTTTCAATTGTGTGCATTATTTAAAGTACAGTGGTATGTTACTGATAATGCGTAAAATGCAAGGCAGAGCACCATATTCATTTTGTAAACTGAAAAACGTCTTAATGAAAAAACCATCCTGCAATGTGAAATATAAAACGTGACAAGGATTACAGTTGTCCATCGGTAACGGCATTAACAAAAGCCAGTTAGCCACTGCAAGAATATTACTTTTACAATAAACTGGATTGTTTTTTTTCAGTATTTTGTCATCAGTAATGCAAATAGTGTTCCACTATGCAAACGTATTACGTTGGAATATTATTGAGTTTCACTATCCAGCGGTCTTGTATGTGAAATTGTTTACAAAACCTCAACGTGATTTTCAGCCTCATAAAATTTTTTCTTGTGACTTTTGTCAATGGAAAATGTGAAGCAATCACATACCGTCTCCTTTTTCTAAAATGCTGTTGTTTTATTTTGATCGTAAAAATCACAACTGAATCCGCGCAAATACACACAGTTTATGGGGGGTTGATATGGTTTTGGTAGTTTGTAGAATTAAAATTAAATTTGCGGTATTGGTTAGGACACTAAAACATAAAATAACGATGACTTCAGATCGCTGATGGTTGCAGTACAAAGTGTTCGCGAGTAGGGAACGCATTTGTGAGCGACTCGGACAGACAGTTTATCCTGCCCTAGAGTTGGTACGGCTGAAATCAACGGGACAACACCTTTTTTCTGATCTGTTACAACGATCTACGTACAACGATAAAACACATGAACAATTTTTGAGTCTCTGATTTTTCGTTTTAGAATTTACAGATATTTGATTAAAAATTCTCAAATTACAGAATTTCCATGATTGATTGGACTAAACGGAGGAGCTAACAACAGAGAAATATAATGAATGAAAATGACTCAATTTTGAAATCGTTCAGAGTTGATTAGAAACTGATTCAATCGAACACGCTCAATAATAAACAAAGCTATATCAGATATCGGCAACACGGCAGAAGAAAAAACCAGATTTTGCAGATCACATCACGCGTTCAGCCAGGACGATTTACTGAGCAGGCATTCGCACGCGATCGGCAGCTGGATGTTCTCAAAGACCCAGCGTTCGCAGCGGGCGTCGCCGACGTTACGCATCACCGTGAAACTCAACGTCTTCGACCGGCAGACGCCGTGTGCTGCAGAATGGTTTTATATTATGGTTTTGACAATACTAGTTTCACCTATTGTAACGTTTCAAAACGGTTTTAATAAAATAATAGTAGCCCCACCTACTGTCACGTTGCAAAATGGTTTTAATAAAATAATAGTAGCTCCACCTACTGTCACGTTTCAAAATGGATTTGACCGCACTAGTTTCTCCTAACAAAACCAGCTATACCGCAAAATTGAGGTTTTTTAAAGGATTTGTACATTGCATGAAATTAGTAAATTCAAAAACATTTTAGAAAACTTTGCAAGCACGCAAGATGAAACGAAGTCCGAACTGAGGTCAAAAGAAGGGGTGGGGTCTTCATAAAGGTTTAAGACTAAAAGCGATAGAAAAACCACAGCTGACCGGTTGCACCAATCGCCGTTTTCGGCGTGACGTTCAAACACGTATTTCTTTTCAACAAGTCTTTACTTTTGACCAACCGTCAGATATTTTACTCCAACATAAGCATCCCGAATAAAAAAAACAGCGACCTGCTTTGGTCCACCAGTCATAGATGCAGTCGGCATCGTCTTTGTTGCACGTGACCGCGTTGTAGTACCTCGGGAAGCATTTCTTGCCCAGGACATAAACGCCGTGACAAGCGGAACAGAGTTTCTCGTAGCCCCAGAGCTCTTCAGAGCCACGCGCTGTGCAGTTGGACACCGGCACAAACTCTGAATTGATGTGAGTGAGAATTTATTGAGTTATTGTAAGTCTAGGCAAACGTGTCTAAATCGAAATGACGTCATTTGTTTTTTTTTCAAAACACCAGAATCCACAGGCGCCAGAATTTCCGGTTTGCTTCACCGCTTCACAAATTCCATATCAAAGAATCCGGCCCACTTTTAAAAAGGTCCGTACATGACAAACGACTACGATTCAGAGCGCATGACGTCATCTCAGTCCGACAGATTCATAAAAACTTGCAAATTTAGCTTCGTGTCCAAGAAAAAGCTTTCCTAAGTTTGCATCGTTTCCTGTGGCGCACCAGTGTTGCATCCCTCGTAGACCGCTTGCTCGCCCCCACCCTCCTGCACCTCGACCGGACCGGCGTCGTCGGCGTCGTTGAACGGCTGCTCGCCAGTAGCATAATCGAGCGCCAATGTTGCTGAACGAAGCAACGAAGCGACACGTTGGCACTGGCGGTTGCACGTTGGCGAGCTCGCAGGCAGTGGTGCGTCGTGAAGCGAGCCGCTTGCCTAGACAACCAAATGCAGTTTAACAGCAAATATTGTGTATTACTGTAACGAGCGATTCAAAACGTCTCCAGTTTCAGTTTTCCCTGTGAGTCTCTCTTTCTTTTCAAATTGTTCATTGGATTTCTTAGAGTCGGTGCGAATTTCGCAATGGTATCATGGAAAGCAAAGAGATTATAGAGCAATCGACAAATCTGGCGTTGATTTCTGAACGCTAAATGACGCGCCGCTTTGCTAAAACTGTAGAAAAAAACATTAAACTTCGGTTTCAAAAAGTGATTTTTTCTCAATTTACTCCGTCACTTTTCCAGTGGTGCACCGGTTCCGCGTCGGCGTCATCGTTCAAGACACCCAAGAATCGTCGACCCGCTTCCTCGGGTGAATCGGCCATGAACAGCTGATTTCTCCCGCCGGCCCTCTCGAGCATTTTGTACAAGTCCTCGCGGCTGTATTGTGCGCAGTTGATGTTGTGCCGGTGTTGCTGCAAGTGTACAGGCGAACTCTAAAATATAGAAAATCAGCGTCGTCGTTGGTGATGCATGCTTTCTGCGCAAAAATTTCTGGGGGTGGAGTTTGGTTTGAACAGAAAGCATGCACGCGCGTGACCACCAACCAATCAGCTGATTCCCTATAATTTAGAGTTCAACTGTAGCTTCTGTACTTTCAAACCTAACGACTTTCTATTGTCTGTTTGCAATGCGCATTGTGATTTACAACCAAATGTCGCATCAATTTATTATTTCATCTATCGTAACAAATTTGAAAAAACTATTGAACACCTAAATAATTATACTTTTACCCGATGCTCAGCCGGCAACGTCGGTTTCCGCTTGAAATTCCGTCTCGCCTCTAAAGGCGTATTCGTCTCGTTTAAAGAGCTGGCTGAACTACTACTGGATGAAGGCTCAACAGTTGTAGTCACTTGAGCAGAATGCTCAATAGTTCGATCCTTCGGTGTCGTTGTGGTTTCGTCACCGGCTAGTGTATTCTGTGTTCTGGATGTTGTTGTTGTTGCCGTTGTTGTTGTTGTTGTTGTTGTTGTTGTTGCCGTTGTTGTTGTTGTTGTTGTTGTTGTTGCCGTTGTTGTTGCTGTCGTTTTTGTTGCTGTTGTGGTGGTTGTTGTTGTTGTTGTTGCTGTTGTTGTTGTTGCTGTTGTTGTTGTTGCTGTTGTTGTTGTTGTTGTTGTTGTTGTTGTTGTTGTTGTTGTCTCAGCTGACGTGGTTGAAGTTGTAGTCGCCGATGTATTATTGGCCACCGAAGTTGTCTGACGTTCTTCTGCCACTGACCGATGCTTTGTGGCAGTCGGCACCACAATGGACCGGTCCTGTGCTGGTTCGTTTGAGTCAGAAGTTGACAGTCTATTTGTAGTGCCGGTCGTCATTGGTGTGGTGGTTTTATGAGCAACCGTTGTCATCAGCAGCTGACTGAACGGCACAAAGTTTGCCTTGCGCGCCGGCATCATCGCTCGTAGCGCCGCAGTCGCCAGCGTTCCATTGTCACCGCGCATCCGTTTCCGGTCGACCGTAATCAACCGGTCGCTGACTGCGCCTGTCTGATTGTTGTCCGATTTCCGTGCCGCCGCTGACACCAGTGGCCTGTCGTTCGCGTCTGCGTCACTGTTGCTGTCATTTGGCGTCTCGCCGCTCGCTGTGTCGTGACCGTGCTGGCGTAAATGGCGGCCACCGCCACCGCCACCGCCACCGCCAGCGGTGTTCTGTTGCGTCGGCCGCCACGGCCAGACACGCGCAAGCCACCAGAAGGTCGACGGAAAGTCGTCGACTGCAAGCAGAAATGTGTGAAAAAGCAAAAATCACGGTGAAAGATGCCGCGCTGAAACCAAAAACCGGTGCCCGTACAGGCGCCCGATGTGTCCGGTCCGCTTGGAATGTCCCGTGTGCTGTCCGTGTCTCGGGTAAAAGAAGCACAAAGCAAAAGCAATTTGTGGTGAAGCCATGTTTATTTCGCGAACGTTAATTACGCGGGACAGGACGAGGACACCATGGTGTTCATGCACGCGAAACACCCAAGCGGATGGGACCGGACAGACGCTCCAAAGAATCAACATCGAAAAATCCAACTAAATCTATAAAAATAAATGATATTTGATGTTTTTTTAACCGTACACGGCACATCCGCACTGTACCTTGTGCATCAGCGAGAGAGCAGTACCGAGCCGAACACATGAGCACCGCAGCAATGGCAAGACCGCAACGACCGAGGCGCAATTGACGGCCAATGGTGGCCACTTGGCGCATCGCCAAACGAGCCGAAACACGCGCGCCCGTATCAATGGGCGCAAGCAACGTTTAGTGGTTGGCTTTCAATTTGAGCTTTTGTTTTAAACCGTTTGATTGCCGCAAACTGTGTGTATTGATGCCTTTGTTGAGTGCAAAATTTAATAAGTTTTGTTGAAAGCTTTTTACATGATAGTATCTTGTATTTAATCTTGAAAAAAAAGTTGACAGTTATGCACGAAATGCCAATAATACATAAAACGTAAAAACGCTGCCGCTGCAAACGTTTTTATTGTTTATTTGTGCAAACGTTTTGTTTTCCACAAAAAATGTGAACGAAATTTCACAGGAGCGCACGAGCGCAACCTCGCAGCGGGCCCATTAAGCGCTAATATCAGCAAAATTGAACAAAATCATTCCGATTCAACGTTTTAGCTGAATAGACTGACTCACTGTCAACAACAAAAAACAAATAATTTCAAACACTCAAAACTTTTAAAAATCAACTCAGACTTCAGACGTTTTACTGTACCTATACGCTTTACTGCAGTGTCCCACGTAGTTTGTTAACAGCGTGCAATCTAGTTTCTGCAGTCTTTTAAAAGCATCAGCTTTCGCTTTATAGGTTGAATTTGACAAAAGTATTTTTTGTACATTTTGGCCTTAGTTTTGTTGATTTCTCGCAGTCGTGTGTTTAGTGTTTACTTTGCTGTACAACAGCAACACAGCTCAGCTGTTTGATAAACACCCGCCGAATGGCTGGAAAAACTGAACAGTGGACAAAGATTTCATCCATTTAGTCTGGTATGAAACTTGAAAACTGACGTAAAATAAAAACAGCTAGTGTGAGAGAACCGTGTCACAACCCCAAAGCGATGTCCATCAAACGAAAACGAAGTTTTTCGCGTTTGAGTCACAAAACAGTTATTATTTTTGCGAAAAAGTGATCAACAATAATTATTGAAAATCTTTGCTGGCCATTTTGTTGACTTATTTTTCTTAGATGTGCACACGCAACAAAAAAATTGAATATCAGGGCTGGTCAATCCAGTGGCTTTCGGCGCTTGCGTTTCACACAAGAAGGATTGTTTTGAGATGATCATACATTTTAGCCCGGCAAAGCCCAACCTCACGAATAGCCTCGGAAATAGCCCAGCAAATGGCTCATCAGCCGCTGAATAGCCCAGCCCCGAATGGTTGCCTTTTGGGTGCACTTGTTCTGTCAATCTTTGCTGAACCTTTGCTGAACCACATGAACTGGCCGTCCATTGAGAAACGCCATTCAGAAATTTACAAAAATACTCACAAAATCTTGTGAGCTACGGGAAGTTCGCAAAAAGTAGCATTTTCATCGTTTAGCGAGACATTTCACGGTAATATGGCAGCTCACGGCTCACGAAAATCGTGCGAAACGCTAATTTTTGGTGAAAACAGAGAAAAAATGTTACTATCATGAGCTAGCCGAATCGAAGCTGACGAACTGCCGTTCCAAATCGGCGTTCCAAATGGTCGCGTCTTGTCAAGTGCAGTCAGTCAATTGCGACATCGGTGTAAAATCGTTTCTTTGCCAAGTCGTACAGTTGCAAGTCTGCCCATTGAATGCGTTTGATCTGAGCGACCTGCCGCTCGCTCAAGGCTGACAGCAGCGGCTCACTCGTGTGTCGTTTGCGCACATATCGAGTGTCGCTCAGTATTCCCACCTTCGATTCGTATTCGCGTTTTCGTTGGCGAAAGTCCGGCGGTAACGCCGTTTGAAAATACCCGGCCGGCCAGTGTAACTTTTCCCTGAAACACCACACACAGAAAGACCAGACTGAATCGATGTATGGTGTCATGGTATGCCACATTTGACAGACGACGGATGCGCTCCGGAAGTGATCGGACGGGAAGTTCCGTTGCTCTTAAAGCTCCATTCATAGAGGTTGAAGCGCTTCAACGCGCGTCACTTCGCTACACATGCATGAAGCGAGAAAAACAAGCTTCAGCGCGCGTCAGCGCGCTTCAGTTTTTGAACACACGCACATTCATACGCACGTTCATGTTGGACCGCGCGTCAACGCGCTTCAGCGCGCGCGTGTGTGAATGGGCCTTTATTCTTTGTTTCTGAAAACGCACTATACCTTAGTCGCATCCAAGTTCGGCTCAATTCGCTCGTCAATCCGACATACTCGATGGTGCTCAAATAGTGCAACACGTGTTCCAATGATTCCGACTCCCCAAGCCAGCCTAACTCCTTCGATTGAACGTTGCTGTACCACGAATGATGGCGTTTCATAGCGGCACGTTTCGTGTTGTTCGTGGTTAGGTCGGCGACGGTCCGAGTTTCGTTGGGATGAGCAAAGTTCGACTGGAGTTCCAGCGTTGCCAGCCAACATTGCTCAATTAACTCGGGCAGTTTCAGACGACCGAACCTGCAGAAACAGTGACCACATGCAAGTACACCTCCTTTGATGGTATGGTATGTACTTCCGATGTTTTGCACAAACTCGCTGTTTGTTTCCCGCCAGTATGACACGAAATGTTCCACTGGATCACGCATGATCGTGAAGCGAAACGCGTCTTTTGAAATGGTTTTCTCCAGGAACCAGCGATTTTCGGCCACGTTCAACGGCAAGTGATCGGTGACGCCTAGAACACTGATACTGTCACAAGAAAATGAAATGGGCATCTTGAATTTGAAAAGAAATGTAAAATCCACTATTCTTGGAAATTTCTGTTTTGAGTTACGGAATGACCGAGTAAACATGACAGTTTTTAGGGTGCAGGGAGCGCGCGAAATTTGAATAAAGAAAAAAACCCAACTGTGTGTCAAATTTGTCGTGTTTTATTGAACTAATTGATTGTGTGTGCTATTCAATTCAATCTTTCTCCCTTGCACACACGACTGGGGCTTTTGGCATTTTTGAAAATTCAAACTCCTTGTCTGCAATTGATATCGCCTTGATGGCGAATACAAGGACTGCCTCGTTTATTCGGCCATACTGTACAAAAAAATGTGTTCAACATCAGGACCATACCATCGACTCCGTCACGAATATATGTCGAATAACCACTGCAGCAGTGTTTCATGCGTGTGACTGTGAACGAACCCTGGGGCTAGTTTTTAACGTTCATTGTGATATGGTTGCTTGAATTTAGCAGTTCCTGTTAGAAGCCTCTACATCGCCGACTGACTGCATTTGTTTGAGATGCCTCATGATTGACTGATTCGCTCATTAGCTGTGCAAGCAAACCTGAGAATGAACACTGTAAACAATGGTTTTGCTGCGCACTTTTCAACAATAACCGACGATTTGTAAATTTAAGGGGTATATTAAAAATCTAGCCCCTGCTCAATCAAACGTTGATCGTTCTTCTTCGATTTGAACGACGCCGACCGAAAGCAAGGCCCAATTGGCTTGTCGCAGAAGCCACAATCGCAGTACGACAAACAGGTCAGATTGTGATCGGTGCAAAACTGAATTGCAAAAACAAAAAAAAACTCACACACAGGTCTAATTCGGCAAGACGCTAGAGTTGTTTTTTCGAGATGAATAAATTGTGAAAATAAAGTTTTGCACACCAACCAAGTTAGTGATTTTTCTTCAAGAAATTTAAAAGACAATAAAAGTACCACGGAAAAAATAAACTGCAACTGTTAGGTTGCTGTGACAGTTTTAGATTGAATAGAAAAGGCCACACCAAAATTGAAAAGGGCAACGATCATCAGCGCGCTCGTTTATGATTTGCAACCTTCAAAGTTCAAAACGTTGCTGTGCTTGCTTGGGTGTTTTTAAGTGAAATTTTAACACGAATAATGGAAAACATTTCGTGATTTTTGTTCCAAAATTGAGACTCAAACGTTAAACCAAACTCGAGAACAGGCCGTTTTGCCCAATGAAAATTTTATAAGGCACTCTGCATTACTGAACTGTAATTTTGCGGTGTACGCTGATTGGTTGGCAGAGAACGGTCCTATGAATGTGTACGCAGTGAGCATCAGCAACGTCTGAAGGTCAATTTTGCATCGCGCGTAAATTGGGCTCGGCGTAAGAGCCGACGGTAAATTGGGCTCGGGGCAGCATTGCCCGTTTCCGCCGGAGTTTAGTACCTTATGATTTCCGGAACCGGCGCGCGAACAAATAAAAATTCGCGCAGTGAGTGGGTTTTTTTGGAAGCGACTCCGTTCCCACATAAAAAAAGTATTATGGACAACGGACCAAGCGAAGTTGATTGCGAGTAACCGTACTGGCTGTCTTGTGCAGTGCGTGGTAGACGAACCGGGTCACCGGCAACTGGATCCATGCGGCATTCGCCCGAAAGTGTGTGGACTCCTGCAAGGTAACGCGAGAAGAAAAGCAAACGGCTTGTTGTGCCCGCCGGAACACAGTGAATACGTTGCGAGTTTTGTTTTTCAAAATTTTCGTTCAGAACAGTTTTAATATTTCTGCTTTCAAAACAGAAAAAAACGCAAACACAGTTCTGCGGCTGAACAACATTCTGTGGAAGTTCGGCTGAAAGTCGCATGACGTTTTTAGAAGTGGCAGAAACTGTGGAATGAAAAACAACACAATGAAAACTTATATATTTTACCCGACGAATCCATTTTACGACTCCATGCCGATTCTGATAGTTTACGATTAATAAAAGCAAAACGATCAGTGGAAACACGATCCGTAATACGACCGGTGGATGTTGAAAAAAGAAACGCTTAATGCAAAGAATTGAGGTGCTGCGGATCATCCGATCAACCGCAAAATGAGATTTGTTGCAGGCGTAAAGTTTGACTCTGGTAATTCACAGATTGCAATGGGCTTTTTTACAAGAGATTTTTTTTCTTTAATGTTCATTTTACCGCGCACAAACTGTAAAATCATAGGCAATGGTTTTCAAACAAATGTATGGGAAATTGGTGTTTATTTCTAAAACCCCATTATTTTCAAAAATGTCCTTCTTGTTTTGCTTTGCTTGTAAATGCCGTGCGCTGCATTAAAAATCATTCATTAATTTTATTAGTACCTATTAAAATTTTGTATTTATTATTCAATCATAAAAATTTTTAAAATCATTTTTATTTGCTTACATGATGAGTCGAAAAAAGGACACGTTGCTCAACGATTCACTGTGCGTGACAGTGGTTTCATACGTTGTGTCAACGTACCAAACTGCAGACCATCTGCCACCCTGGCATGACAGGGCGCTCACATGTTGACCAAGCGGCGGAACAACTCTCACTTGTTCAGGCCGGGTTACACGTTGAGTTTCCAGAGTGGAATCAACTGACGCGCACAACGTCATTTCTGCGCGAATGTCGCACTGATTCGGTTATAGGCGAAACCGTAAACCGGCACTGGTACCAACTGGGTCCAGCGAGTGAGTCGCCCATATCGCCTGGATCGCCCAGACGCCTTGTACACCCAAACGCCTTATTGGTAGGCGTCAGGCGGCATTTGCCAGCACAAGACGAATACTTTTGTATTTTATTTTCAAGGCGATAAAGAAGGATCACCACAGCACACAAAGGAACACGCAACACGTATCAACCAAGGTGTGAAGAATAGATGAGCTATTGTAAAACAGTATTATCTTTTCGTACGAAGGAGGCGGAGTAATATTGAATGATGTGTGGAAAAGCCGCACACTGAAAAAATGTTTCGCGCCAGAACGTAGTTCGAATATGAATTAAAATAAATTTTGTTTAAGTGAGAAAACATTCTGACTGTTTTTTTCTCAATTTCTTGCACGAATCTTTCGGTAGAATACGTTAAGTTTTTTCTCATTAAAAAATTGCCGCGCAGCCATGAAACATTTTCTCTAAAGATAATAGATAAGAGAAGTAGTTGGTGGAGAAAAAGAGTACCGTAGTTTAGCGTTGAAACGTTGAAGGCGGTTATGACGGTCGTTATGTGGACCTGACACAAAGTTGAACTTTTCCAAATACCTGGTTAAAATTACAACTAAAATGCTCAAACGGTTGGTGAACTACACCGCTACATAAAAACATTTTAGCCAAACGCTCCGCTTTATCTTTTGTGGCTACCGTGGTATCTACGGTATGGCCGTTTAAACATGGCAGCTTTTTTCAGGGTGGAAGGAGCGCGCGAATTTTGAATGAAAGAAAAAAGACGTTCAGAAACTGAATTGTGTGCCAAATTTGACGCGTTTTTTCAAACAAATGGATTATCGGTATTTGTATTTTTTATGGTTGGGAATTATGTTGGTTTTTAAATTTGATAGATAGCAACATGAAATAGTGTTTGGCAAACATGTTTGGAAAAAAGTCTGCAACCGATTTTCAGTGAGCACTTCAAAGTTGGTATCACAACTTATGGATTACCCTGTGGTAGTTCCAAAAAAGATTTTTCTTTTAGTCAGGGCGACACAATTGGGATCTCGCACAAAAAACGACAATCAATGACCGAATCGCAAGGATAAGAGTACAGTTTGTTCTCGCGTGCGGATGGGCGTTCTGCTGATACGATCGATAAGAAAACGGCGCACGAGCGATCTGCATCTGCCTGGCCTGGAAAGAAACATGGTTTCACGACGACTTTTGGCGAGAAATTTTATTTTACAACAACAATATACACACAATCAAGCCCCGTTAGCACAAGACCCGATGAACGTTCTTGTTTATAAGTCCCTGTTAAGATAACGAAAAATTTATTGTTTTTGTTTGTTTCACATACCTGTGGCCCATTCGGTCGTGGTGGCGGGAATGTCATAGTTGCCAGCGCTATCCACCCAGTACCAATCTTCGTGTGGCGAACCTCCGTCGCGTCGTCGCAAACCGACGAACCAGCACTCTACCGTTTCCTACATGTTAACGACTGCTGCAAGACATTTCCGATGCAAGACGTCTACCTAGAGATGAATCGCGTGTTTAAGGGGCATTCATGAAGCAGTATTCAGTGACCGCGCTGCTATGTTTTAACGCAGCTACGCCTCACTAGATACTGCTTCATGAATGCGCCTTATAACTTAAAGTACACTGCAGCTCTCAGAATCTAAAACCCTTGTTTTCATTACCCTAAAACCCTTGGTTTGCACAAAAAGCATGCATCACACGTGATCACCAACCAATCAGCTGATTCCCTGTAATTTAGAGCTCAACTGTACATGTATGTATGATCATTTTTTTGGGGGGTTCTGCGACTCAATGCATCTGCAGACGTAGAAAGGAAACTAGTTTCAATCTTTATGTGGCAATAGTCAATGTGACCCGGCTTTATTTTGGGGACACGGATCACTTTACCAATTCTGAATTCCCTTGTCATTTATGAAACTGCCAACCTATCCGTGCGGCGAATTGGGTATCGGAACCAAAATGAAAGATTGTAGATCCGCGTGAACCATATAAACCGGTTGGTGTCTGTTTGTGAACACGTTTGGCCCCCGCTGGTTACCAACATCCAATAAGACTGTTTGGGAAGACGTTTGGAAGTGGGTTTTTTGTGTACAGTGTACAGCGATTTTCGACTACAACCACACCAACCAACGGGCGCACACTGCTGATGGCGTTGACGATGTGCGAACTCTGACTGCGAGACTGAATGCGAACAAGTCGACCGCTGATTTCCGTGCCGTCCAGGTTGTAGCCGATGAGCGAACAGTGGGCACGCGCCACAGGCCACTTACGATCGCGAAGTGGTGAAAGTTCCTCAGAGTAGAAATAAGACTTTTATTTGAAATAAAAATTTTGAAACTTTGAATAATTGTCAATTGCTAAAATTTGAAAAAAATATTCTGTAAACCCGGTTTTCTCTTATTACATTACCGTGTATGCAATATCAAAAATGCACAGTTCGTCTGTGACATCAACAAACGAGTGCGACACTGGGAAGACATCCTTTACGGTATCTTTTTCCACCAACTTCGGACATACTGAAACACTTAAAGACTTTTTAAGTTTTTTTAACTTAACTTTTTTTCAATTTCAACTGGTCATATCGAACGCTTATCGGAATGGCCACGTCAACGGAATTCTGCTTGCAATTACCGTAAAGTCTTGCATATAAGGTTCCTCCCACTTATAAGACCCCCACCCAAAAGTGGGCGGAGTGTCACACGGCGGGAAACCAAAAAATTCAAAGTTTTGACTTGGTCAAAATCCTACCCCGTTTATAAGGCCCGAAATTCCTAATGTTCGCTTTATAAGACCTCCTCCCACTTATAAGGTTGTCACACGAAATTCTACTTTTTTCAAAAAATTTTTGATTTTCAAATTTATACAAGGAGACCTTATATGCAAGACTTCACGGTCATTAAAACAATTCCTGCGGAGAACAGACTTCGCCAGACTGAGTTCAATTTTATACATACCGTAAAGTCTTGCATATAAGGTTTCTCCCAAATCCCACCCCCGTTTATAAGGCCCGGAATAATAATCGCGTATAATACCCCCCCCCCCAATGAGGGGGGGGTGCACAAAAAAAATCATTTTTTAAAAAAATTATTTATTAAAAAAATATATAGGCAAAGAATTTCCGGTATTATCTAAAAATGCGGAGGACGCATATAAAAGGAGGAATATGGCTTTGTGTAAGCAGTGAGAAACTTTTTTGCTTCACAACTATTTTCAAGTTTCTGATGTGGTACACACGGATACAAGTACATAAGAGCCATATTTTTGCGCCGTTTATTCACTATTTCGGTTGCACATGTACTTTGTAGACAATTAAAACTTCAACATTTGCGGTATTTCAGGCATTTAGCGACCACTAAAACCACTAAAATAACGATCAGACTTCAGATCGCTGATACTGGTTTGCCCAGGACAAAGTGTATCGCAGAGGCATTAGGGAACGCAAGGTCTCATTTTGTGGCAAAGGCAACGACTCACGGGACAGGCCTAGGTTTTTTTCAAAAAGTCGGTTCTGCAATTTGCAGAAATTTGGTAAAAAATTTCTGCAAATGAAATTTGGTTTCTGCAAATTTCAAAAACACGACAAAAATGGTTTTTGTGCTTGTTTAATGTCATTTTTTTCGCTCTGAGCATCATTTCTCAACGATGCGCAGAATTGCAATTGCCAATTGCATCGTTTTACCGCAGAATTTTTTAAATATTCAGAAAAAGAACACCAAAACCAAACCAGATTGCCAAACCAAACAAATCACCAATCATTCGTTTCAAATCATTCAACCTAATTCAGAGACTTCAAAGCGTTGCTGCAGATAAGCACATAAGCTTTATTGTTGATGACGTACGCACAGCTATGTAGGTACATACCAGTGACAAAAAGGTATTGTCTTCCGTTGATTTTCACCCTCCTCCCCCAGTTCCAAAAAACCCGAAGGTACCAAAGTCCTGTAGATTGTTGTAGGAGGAGTGTGGATATTGGCTGAACCGTCCGTTCCGTGAGCCATTGCGTTCGCCACGAAAAGGGGACATTGCCTTCGCCACAAGAAGAGAACATTGCCTTCGCCAATGCATGCATCTGCGCAACGCTTTGTCCATGGCAAAGCAGTGTCAGTGATCGAAGATGTAATCTTTAATTTGGTAGTTTTATGTTACTATTTGCTCGAAATTCATCGAATGTAATAGTTTCGTTTGTCAAAAAATAAGAGGGCTACCATGTGCAACCGAAATAATAAATAAACGGCGCAAAAATATGGCTCTTATGTACTTGTATCCGTGTGTACCACATCAGAAACTTGAAAATAGTTGTGAAGCAAAAAAGTTTCTCACTGCTTACACAAAGCCATATTCCTCCTTTTATATGCGTCCTCCGCATTTTTAGATAATATTCTGACTTTTACATAATTCCCAAAATCGGACAAAATTCAGAATGCGTTGGGCATATATTCTTCCGAACTTCCCATTCGGCTTACAGCGCACTGATTTCATTTTTCGTTTTTGAGAGATGTCGCCCGTCAGCTTCCACGGCCGATTTACCCGAAATCGTCACGATTCAGTATCTAAAACTGTGCTCCTTTAAGAAATCTAAGCCAAAATCCCTGATCAGCGCATTGAATTACGTTGGACTCCGCAGGTCTCCTGTTTGTTTTGTTTTTGGACCGATTTCGCCAGTTTCCACGGCTGATTCGTCACGACTTTGGTTACGAATTTGCCGTTTTTATAATTTTGTTTGTTTCAACTAATTATGTCCTTGAATTTGAGGGTTGCTACGCATTGTATTCGTCCTGTTGGTGTAGGCCAGGGGGGTTTTAATGCGCTGTGTCTGAAAGGGTCGGGGAAAAAATTTAACTAAATTTTCAGAATCTACGAATGAAACTATCGTGAGAAACGTTTTTGTTCGACTGCAAAAGTTTCGAAGGTGAAATTTGAATTTCAGACAAAAATTGAAAGGGCGACATTTGAAACCAGGTCAAAACCTTCGAAATTTTGAAAATGCCCAATTTTTTGCCCAAAAAAGGATCGTGGCAAAAAAATAATTGAATTTTCAAAACCTACGAATGAAATTACCCCAGGAAACTATTTTGTTCGGTTATGAAACAACTTTAGACAAAAATTGCCCATTTTTTGCCCAAAAAGGGTCGGGGCAAAAAAGTAACCGGACTTTCAAAATCTACAGCTGAAATTACCCCAGGAAACTTTTTTTTCGGTTACGAAACAATTTCAGACAAAAATTGAAAGGGCGACATTTGAAACCAGGTCAAAACCTTCGAAAATTTGAAAATGCCGAATTTTTTGCCCAAAAAAGGCCGTGGCAAAAAAGTAGTTGAATTTTCAAAATCTACGGATGAAATTACCCCAGGAAACTATTTTGTTCGGTTATGAAACAACATTAGACAACAATTGCCCATTTTTGCCCAAAAAGGGTCGGGGCAAAAAAGTAACCGGACTTTCTAAATCTACAGCTGAAATTACCCCAGGAAACTTTTTTTTCGACTACGAAACAATTACAGACAAAAATTGAAAGGGCGACATTTGAAACCAGGTCAAAACCTCCGAAATTTTGAAAATGCCCAATTTTTTGCCTCAAAAAAAGGTCGTGGCAAAAAAGTAATTAAATTTTCAAAATCTACGGATGAAATTACCCCAGGAAACTATTTTGTTTGGTTATGAAACAACTTTAGACAAAAATTGCCCATTTTTGCCCAAAAAGGGTCGGGGCAAATAAGTAACCGGACTTTCAAAATCTACAGCTGAAATTACCCCAGGAAACTTTTTTTTCGACTACGAAACAATTACAGACAAAAATTGAAAGGGCGACATTTGAAACCAGGTCAAAACCTCCGAAATTTTGAAAATGCCCAATTTTTTGCCCCAAAAAAGGTCGTGGCAAAAAAGTAATTGAATTTTCAAAATCTACGGATGAAATTACCCCAGGAAACTATTTTGTTCGGTTATAAAACAACTTTAGACAAAAATTGCCCAATTTTTAACCCAAAAAGGGTTGGGCAAAAAAGTAACCGGATTTTCAACATCTACAGCTGAAATTACCCCAGGAAACTTTTTTGTTCGGTCATGACACAATTTTAAACAAAAATTGAAAGGGCGACATTTGAAACCAGGTCAAAACCTTTGAACTTTTGAAAATGCCCAATTTTTTGCCCAAAAAAGGTCGTGGCAAAAAAGTAATTGAATTTTTAAAATCTACGGATGAAATTACTCCAGGAAACTATTTTGTTCGGTTATAAAACAACTTTAGACAAAAATTGCCCAATTTTTGCCCAAAAAGGGTCGGGGCAAAAAAGTAACCGGATTTTCAATATCTACAGCTAAAATTACCCCAGGAAACTTTTTTGTTCGGCATGAAACAATTTTAAACAAAAATTGAAAGGGCGACATTTGAAACCAGGTCAAAACCTTTGAACTTTTGAAAATGCCCAATTTTTTGCCCAAAAAAGGTCGTGGCAAAAAAGTAATTGAATTTTTAAAATCTACGGATGAAATTACCCCAGGAAACTATTTTGTTCGGTTATGACACAACTTTAGACAAAAATTGCCCAATTTTTGCCCAAAAAGGGTCGGGGCAAAAAAGTAACCGGATTTTCAACATCTACAGCTGAAATTACCCCAGGAAACTTTTTTGTTCGGCATGAAACAATTTTAAACAAAAATTGAAAGGGCGATATTTGAAACCAGGTCAAAACCTTTGAACTTTTGAAAATGCCCAATTTTTTTGCCCAAAAAAGGTCGTGGCAAAAAAGTAATTGAATTTTTAAAATCTACGGATGAAATTACCCCAGGAAACTATTTTGTTCGGTTATGAAACAACTTTAGACAAAAATTGCCCAATTTTTGCCCAAAAAGGGTCGGGGCAAAAAAGTAACCGGACTTTCAAAATCTACAGCTGAAATTACCCCAGGAAACTTTTTTTTCGACTACGAAACAATTACAGACAAAAATTGAAAGGGCGACATTTGAAAATAGGTCAAAACCTCCGAAATTTTGAAAATGCCCAATTTTTTGCCCAAAAAAAGGTCGTGGCAAAAAAGTAATTGAATTTTTAAAATCTACGGATGAAATTACCCCAGGAAACTATTTTGTTCGGTTATGAAACAACTTTAGACAAAAATTGCCCAATTTTTGCCCAAAAAGGGTCGGGGCAAAAAAGTAACCGGATTTTCAACATCTACAGCTGAAATTACCCCAGGAAATTTTTTTGTTCGGTCATGAAACAATTTCAGACAAAAATTGAAAGGGCGACATTTGAAACCAGGTCAAAACCTCCAAAATTTTGAAAATGCCCAATTTTATGTCCCAAAAAAGTTCGGGGCAAAAAAGTAATCGGATTTTCAAAATCTACGGATGAAGTTACCCCAGGAAACTATTTTTTTCGGTTTTGAAACAACTTTAGACAAAAATTGAAAGGGCGAACACTCAAAACCCAGTGAAAACCCTGCGAACTTTTAAAAATGCCCGATTTTTTACCCAAAAACAAGGTTTGGGTAAAAAATTAACCCAATTTCCGAAATCTCCGGATGGAATTACCCCAGGAAACATTTTTGTTTGACTGTCAAAATGTCGCAGGTAAAAATTGAAAGGGGTAACACATCTTGATGACATAGCTGAAAAAAAAAGGAGACAGAAGAATAAGTAACCAAGATTTCAGAATAGGTAATTCGCGTCTAGAACGTACGTAAAGAAGTCTGGCGGAAATTTTTCTTCGGCACAGTTTGCAACTTTGGCAGGTCTCTTCGTGTGCACAGTATCAAGTTTGCAGCATGTATGTTCGTTGCTGCAGGACAGCGACTAAATTTTGAAAACGCGCGCAGGTCCATATTCAGCCATATAATGCGTGATGCGCTGTCCGCTCGCTTCGCTCGCTCGCGCATCCGCATGATATCAGCAACAAGTTAAAACTGACCTCCGGCCTCGTTGCTAGTCATAACTGCAACCAACAAGATTAACATCAACGTGCCAACTGCGGCGACAAAAGCGCACCGTTACCCTGGGGGACTTGGTTCATTTAGACATGTTTGCTGGGGGGGATTTTGAATATTAATTCCGCTTTTTTTTTTTGGGTGGGTTTTTGGGAAAAAAATCCCGGGGCGGGGGGGGGGGGCGCGGGGAAGTGGGGGGTGCATCCTGCAATGCGCTGCAAACCTGCAATGTGCATTTTGCACTGCATCGTAAAAACATTTTCAGAAAATGACTCTGCGGGACTGTCCCGGGACTGTCCCAGAATTATCCAGGGGGAATGTCCCGGACTGTTCTGGGCTGTCCCGGTACGGTCCCGGGACTGTCCCGCACAGTCACTTTCAGAAAAAATTTGGCGCTTTCCTATTTGAGCCTAACTTTTCACAAATAACTTAACTTTGACTTTCCATGCAGGATGATGCAAAAAAATCTCGGATGCGCGCAAACCAGCAGTACTGCGTTATCAGAAAATTTATCCACGCATTTTTGTGAAAAAACCACATGTGCCGTTTTTTTTAATAGGACCCTCTTGCGGGCTCCTGACTGAATGTTGTAACGCACGAACCCTGCAGGGCCACTCCGTTTTGGAACTTGCTTTACCTTCGGAGCCCTGCTGCTGCTTCGGTCGCCGTCGTCGAGATGCATGTTGTTCAATTCGTCACATCTGACAACAAGCGCGCGATCACTGGTTTCCATTGTTTGTTTGTTTTTCGAAACTTCAGTCAGATGTTTTGAGAACGACGATTCTTTTGGCAGTAAAGGAACGGGATATGTGGTACAATATGTAGTTCAGAACAATTTTCCATTGAAGCTCTTTTCAGAATTCAGAATTGCAAGGCTAATATGAAGGAAAGCGGATCAACGAACATTGGTCACCCTCGTGGCCTGGTGGTAGTGCGTTAGACTGCAGTCTGTGCGCTCGGGGGATCGAGCCCCGCCGAGGGGTGTATAGGCACTTAATGACAGATAAAACTCGATGGGCGCCCTACTCAATGGCGTTCTGTACGCTTCTCTGGGTTAGCCCTGGCTAAAAACATCGCCTAAAAATCTCGACAACAACAACATTAACAACAACAACAACAACAACAACATCGAACACCATCGACCTCATGTGTATTACAGTTATTTTTGTTTTGTTTTTATTAGTTTGTTCAGTGAAGTTGCTTTTGAATCTTGTTTAACTTTTTCACCAAATACCGTATTACCCCCATTAAACCCCCCCCATCATTAATCCCCCCACCAATAAACCCCCACCCCCACAACAAGTTTCCGAATAATCCCCCCCCCCCCACAAATAATCCCCCATGAGGGATTATTGGAATCCTGTTTGAAACAAGCCAGCGAATTCAGTGGCTGGTTGCAGTGAAAATGATGAAATTGTGCTACCAAAGGCCGCAAATGGATGAGTTAATGATAATTTCATTTCAAAAGGCTGTTGTAAAAGGAAATTTCTATGTAGAGTAGAAGTTTCTGCGACTTTCTTGCCTGCCATGCAAGCTATTTTTGCCATTTTTCAATAAACCCCTACCCCTAGAATTTGTTTGTAAATAAAGCCCCCCCCCAATAACCCCCCCCCCCCCACCCACCAATAAACCCCCACCCCTAAAAGTCGCTGACGTATTAATCCCCCATGGGATTTTATTGGGGGTAATACGGTACACGAGTTATTTTGTGTAGTTTACGTAAAATGAGCCGTGAGTTTTGTTTTTTTCTTGACCACAACTTTTTTCGAACACTTGTTTCCAGCAGATTGAAACAGCAAATTGTTAAACTACACTACATACCTAAAGGCCAATTCATGCACACAAATTTTTACGGCACGGCAGTGCACGTCACGACTTTATTCATGATGCAAAAAACAGCAATCCGGCACGTCAAGCTTTAGATCACGCGCTCGTTCATACTTGCGCACGGCGACGTGCGTCGACGGACGGCATACCAGCCTGGCGTTAGCACACTAATTAACGACGATAAAAAACACCAGATTTTTCAACATTGGAATCGATTACTGTGAATTGCTAGTTACACGTTCATGGTTGTTCAGGTGCTGATGACTCCTGGACCTCTACGAGCAGTACGCTACGTGCGTGCAAAGCAGCCAGCCAACTGCCAATCAGCCGAGATGAGCGTTTCACGATTTTGTCCAGTTGAAAGATGAGCTGACTGATGGAGTTTGGGCTTCGGTCGAAATTATACCGCACGTAAATATCCATTGTTTTTACGAGCCGGCGATTGCCGGAAATGTTGCGGGTTTTCGTCCACAAATCCGTCACTGCTTGTGCTTTATTTTAACGATACGATATAACTGCCAAAATTAACAAACTATGTAAAAAATCGTTTTCAGTAATACCAGTAAATCTCCTGCAGTATCCAGTCACGGATTGCTCCCGGTATACGAGTGTAAATTCCAGGCTGCAACGATAAGTTGAGATAAATACAAATGATAAAGATACAAATAATGTGCCGCTAGCTAGCTATTATTGTAAGATACAAATTCTGGAATTACTCCGAGAAGAGGAAGAGAAACGTACAACTCCTTTGGCGCAGTCATATCTGAAAGAAAAGTTTTTTTCAGGTTAATACGCATGGCACTAAAACATGTGACATATGCAAAGGTGCAGCCTCACCCCCATGACGTGACGCCGACCAGTATCCAGTTGCCATGTTCGTTTTCGAACATCAGCGGCCCACCACTGTCGCCCTGAAAACGTTGCACTCGTTTCTGTGAATTATGAAAGTGTTTACTTCAATTAACGAGACAGTAATCGCAATAAACACACAGCACGTAGCTCTAAAACTGACAAAACGGCTTTGTTTTCGGTTAGTCGAATAAAAATCCGTGAAACTTTTCGGATATGACAGTTCGCTAAACCTGACAAGTGTCCCTGCCAGGCGCTCCCGCACAGAACATGTGCTTGCTGGAGTACTGCGATCGGTGGCTCCGTGGGATTCGTGGTACGCAAACGGCGTTGCGACGAAACCAAAGCTCGACCTTCTGCAGTTCATGGCTGTTCACCGGAAACATGCCTGTGTTTGCTGCAAGGAGGAAACGTTATTGGAAGCGTAACAAAAATACTCTACTTCAGCCTGTACGATTTCGCACTTTTTCGACATTTTGTCTGTTTTTTTTTGTTCCTGATTTTCGGTCTAATCGAGTCGACTATTTTTAAATCCTATATTTTCACTACAGTCGAACTCTAAATAATCGACTGTGTAGCTAAACTGACGTGACAAACGAAACTGCAATGCACCCGTCCAAAACAACACTGGATATCTGAATATTGGCATATTTGTTTGACTTTTGATGGCGAAAAAATCATAACAATTCTGAGGACTAACTTTTGCCCCATCCTGTTGCGACCATTCGATACTGCCTATCTTCCATGAATTGAAATCGTTGGTCAGGCAAGCAAATTGGACGAACCCGTCGGTCGAATCGAACTCGCGTTGTATCCAGTCTGCATACAAATTCCAGCATTTCACGAACATGGAATGTTTCAGATGATTGGTGGAACGTTTTCCACAAACACAGGGGTCTTTACTTTGACTAAAGTATTAAAAAAACAATTTCACGAACCTCAAAAGCGCCACATCATTGGCAGCGCGCACTGGTCGCCCATAAAACGGGTGCGGAATCAGTTTACGCACGTTGTAGACCTGAAGCACTTTACGGTGTAATCTTGAAACAATTCCATGGGGTTTTGGTTCAAAACAACAGCAACAACAGGAACAATTGATCTGGTTGAAGTCACCAATGACTTGGTTCATTCGTCTAAAACTGACATTCCTAAGTATAAACTGTGGCTAAGCTACCGTCAGCATTCGAATGTGGCACGGTATTAACAGACGTTATACGGATTTGTGAAAACGATTTGCAGCGAGTGATACTCTGATTTTTAATCTCTCTTTTAACTCAATTCAAAAACAAAGAAGATCGTGGCGACTGACAAATCGTACAGAAGTACAGCATGCTTGTGGGGACCTGTCATACTTTCTTCAGCCGAATGCAAAGCTTACAAAAAACAAGCAAGAACAATGGTTTTGGAGTTGCCAGAAAACAGTCACAAATTGTACTTGAGTGAGAACAAATTGTCACGAAGTTACGATTTGCGAAGGTTTAATTTTTGAGTTGAATTTGTGATATGAACACTTGAAGTTCTCTGCTTGCGGTTTGGCCAGGTAGACGCATACGCGGTGCCCGCTTAGCTCGTTAGTGCGACGGACACCAGGCAGAACTGCCGAAGTTTTACCACTGACAGATCTTATAGCGGCACCTAAATTTCGATTGTGAGATACACATATTTTGTTGTAAATGTTCATTCCGCGATTTATGTCAAGCGAGACCCATTTATTTACACGTGAAACACGCTGCCCATAGGTGTCGACGTAGAACAGTCAATAACTGACCAACAACGTAATTGGAACCGAAAAGTCATTAGAAGGAGGGGTAACAATGTTGATTTTTTTCGCTTTGTGATGCAGAGAACTGCTAAAAAGGTGTGTCCAATTTGTCACGGTGCACAGTGGGCATGCAAAAATCTGCACACAATTAAACATACGACGCGGATACTTATCGATTGGTGCTGACTACCGAACGATAATGCTCGTGTTTCACGGATAGTCAACTATTATAAAAACGATCTGGCAAGTGGCCGATTCATGCGATTCACCTCCCCTGGGGGCAGTGAAACCTGTAAGACCGCCGGCTCAACCCGGGGGGCGTGGCCGAGTCCGGCTTTGGGGTTGCCGGAGCAGGTGTAACCTGTGCGTCCCTCGTGTTTCGCTGGTGTGTGGTTGGCGCGGTCGAGGTACACCCATAAACCTTGACTGATATCCGCTGGATCTGGTAATAGCGGCCTCCAGTAACTGGCTTGCGGCTGCGTCGCCACCGCCCTTTTTATTTTTGAACAAAAATATTGGGCTTAGATTTGTTTTTAAAGGAAATGTTGTTAAATGAGCGCTGTGAGTTTGCATGCTCTGTATTCGGAGAAAAAATTGACAGGTTTAAAAATACTGTAGTGTACCGTCTGATGTCTGAGCGCAGAGTTGACCAAGTCTAAATATCACGCCAAAAAAGGTGCACGTCAGAACAAGTGTCCGGTGTCTTAGCCGTCTGGGTATCCTGTGTATCCCGCGTGGTTCCGAAAATAACAGTGGCAACACAACGTTCTGGTTTGCAACAACACACTCGACGTGGGTCACTTTCAGGTCATTTACAAGTTACGATGTATGCCGTGCACTGCAGAATAAAACTGACTGAAGGCGCGTGTAGCAATTATTTTGTGCGTACGCACGGACACGACACGTAAAAAATGGCCACGCGATTTAGAAATCGTGTCGTGTGTGCTATCTTAATGCATTACGGACACGATTAGTTTGCGTACGGGATTTAGAACGACGTTTGTGCGTACGGACGAAAAACTAAATGGTGTTTCCGCCTTGACTGACATAGACGGACACCAAACAGGACACCGGACATCTTTTTTACCGCGCGACGGTGGCGGTCCGATTTGTCAGGTTGGAAGTTTGAAATGCAAGTGGAAGAAGTTTGAAAAAAGTTTGCTTTTGGTGTTTCCTGGCGCCCGCTTACCCGCTCACCAGTGTACTGCTGACCAATGTGCGTGCGCAAGTGGGCACCCAGTTTCACATGATAATCTCGCGGGTTTCTCGAATCAATCCTGAAAACGCAACGAAACTTATGGAAAAGTCAACAAAAAACTTTACAGGCTCAGCCTTGGTAATCTGAGGTTTTCAGAAACTAGTTTTTTTGCGGTGATTTTCGGATTCATTTCGTTTAAAGCAGCTTGTATAACGCGTTACAAACGATATCTACCCACATTACATCGCGCAAGTTTTTATCGTTTCAGAAGGTTTGTTAACACAAAAGTTTCACACTCTGAGAAAAGCCGCGCAGCTGAAGCAAGCAAATCCAAATGTTACATCGCTTCGCAAATTGGAATTGCCGCGCAATTTATGAAAAGTTTACCTGTCCCTGCGAGCAAACGCATTAAATATCTCGAATCCAAAAGAAAGTACAACACAAATCGCACGGGTACGGTGCTTATTGCTTACAGACAATGTGCCGCGGTGACAATAAATTTGTCGTCGATCAGTGAGCCACCGCAGTGGAATTTCCCTTTCAGGTACACCTGCGCCATCCACGGCCACTCGTTCGGCTGCGACGGCACCCCGTTGATGACACTCAACACCGCAGGGCCACCTGAACAAAGCGCACAAAACGATCTCTGCGGATCAAGGGGTATGAAATAGCGCCAATCAGCAAATAAAAATAGCTTGATTCATCCGCATCACTTGGTAGCAGCCTGCAAGTGTTAACGAAACCTTTCAAAAACTAAAATAAAACGCTTTACTTTCACGTACCTCCCACCGGGTGTTTTCAAGAGTAGTATTGTACGTACACACCCCAAAAAAGTCGACGTACTCGTGAATTTGTCGTCATGAAGCTTTTTGACTGCAGCTGTGAGATCGCCTATTTATTCTCTCACCTCGCCTTCTCGCGCTCAACGTTTCTTCGACGGATCTCTCCTGCGACGTGTAATTGCCGTAGACGGGATGCGGCGGCAGAGTGGTTCTCATCACGACCCCATCCGGCGGTACGTGATCATACTGGTCGTCATCGTAATCGGCGTAGTGCTCGTCATCGTCATCCGCTTCGTGCGTCCGTGACCGTTGCGGCTCAACGTTGACCATTATTGTTCTGTCATCGTTTTCATTCGGACGACCAGTGCTGGTGACGAATAATGTTGTTGTTGCTCTTGACGTTGTCGTTCCAGTTGTTCTCTGCGGCTCTCCGGCAATAATCAATTGTTCGACTGTTGCGGTTTTCGGTTTTCTAGCGGGCGTCGGCGGAAATGTAGCGGACCTTGCGCTGCTGCTCCGGTTGGCGCCGATCGACGCCGCAATGAAGCCAAACGCGTCCGGTGCCGGTTGATTGCGAAACGTCGCAGGTCGCACTCGAGTGCGTCGCCCAAATCGAAACCGCCGCCCGAGTGCAGTGCGTTCGTGATCGGCGACACTCGACGGTGCCTGGCGACGCTGTCGCTGTCGACGACGACTTCGTTGTCGCTGACGCGGCTGTGCGTTTCGACGACCGCAGAATGCGGCTGACAAGAAAATTGAGAGGAAACAGATGTTGTTTCGGCAGTGCCACGACAGTTTTGTTGCTTCTTTTTATGGTTTCAGTCCTCACATATTTGTCACACAATTTTCCACCTTTGTCAGCGTCAATATGCGACAAAAGTGCTTGTATTTCAACAAAACGAAAACGTTGAAAAAAATAAATACGATAAAAACCATGAAGAAACGAACGTTTTCGATGCCCGTTTGGACAGAGCAGTTTTTCGTCCGACCAATCGTGGCAGTCATTGACGCCGTTGCACACGCGCGACCACGGAACACATTTTGAGACACCCTGCAAACCAAAACACAACACACATTCCCATCATGTGGTGCTCGATCGCTGCTGTTTTTGCAGCAAAAAAACAAACAAACAAAATGTGAACGCACGCACTTTGCACGAGAACATCATTGCGCTACAACAAAGTTGCTCATCGGCGTTGTTGCCGCAGTCATTTTCGCCGTCGCAGTACCTGAAAAGAAGGAGGCGTTTGTTGCTGATTGCGTCCGTGATCTTTCTTTTATTATTCAACGATTTGATCTGCAGCCACCCTGTACTTGTTGAGCACAACGCAGACACCTCTGGTAGAAGGTGGCAAACTTGCCGCATTTTGCAGAGATCATTGCGGCAATGATCACATGTCCCCACCATAAAAGAAATCAGTTTCACCTTTTTTTGACACGACAATTAAAAAATGGCACAAGTGACTCAACCGTAATCTCAAGGACATGGGACGGTTCGCCGATTTTGACTGTCAATCAAAACACTGCTTACATCTTCCTCTATGAGCGCACGGAGTCGCAGAACCAAAAGAGAAAAAAACACGGCGACAGTCGCGCGACACTGACCCCAATTGTAAAACCCCATGGGTCTCCGTATCTCATGCTGTTTTTACAGTTTCATCGGAGTTTCCTGCATTCGTGCGAATTAAAATGAACGACTGATGAATGGCAACAGTTTTGGGATAAGATGCATTTATGAAGTAGTATTTCGTGACCGCGTAACACAGCTACGCGTCGCTAAATACTGTTTCATGAATGCCGCTATAGTGTTTCGCGTGCACATCAGTCGAGCCTCATTCGCCCATAACTAACCAAAACGCAGGCACCGTCGGTGTGTCGGTCGTGCCTGCGGGCCCACAGTGCACCCGGCCTCGTGTCGCCTTCGTGCCCCCGTTGTCGCACACTCGCTCGTCCGACCAGTCCTCACAATCGTTCTCGCCGTCACACAACTTCAGAAAAACGTGTGCTTTAGAGATATGGTCCGGTTATACCTGACGTAAGCAGACGTACGTCTGCATGAACACGGGATGCAATAACACGGGACCTAAAGTGACGTGACCTGACGTGCCGTGCCGTGCCGTACGCGCATACGTCAGGTATAAACGGGCCTTTATGATCGTGCAGCTGCAGTTCGGCAGGCTGCTCGGAGAACGCTGAGAAGCACCCAGTGTGTCGTTGGTGGGCGTCTGGCAGGCTAATTCTTGTGCTACACTTGCAAATTTTTTCATATATGCAAAAATTACTGCTTGAAATCTTGAAATCAGCAAGGAAAAACAGTCTGTTATTGCAGGTAATCTGTTGGCCGCTGATTTTTTTGATTATGACATTCTGATTAACCCCAAGGACACTGAAACAAAAAAGTCGGTCTCTTTGTCGGCATTGTTTCACTGGAGCGTTTTTCATGTTTAAAGCGCAATAAGACATTCGCATTACCCAAGAGCCGTGTATGCACTTTTGGCCGTTCGCGCACGGAAACGCGCCATTCACCATGCAATACTTCTGAAAGATTGCGCGCGCCTCGCGCGTGTTTCGATACGCGTACGCGTGCGTGAAGTTGGCGTCCGGCTGCGGCGCGTTCGGCGTCACCGCCAACGCAATGTGCACTGGCAGTAGCACTATTAGTAGCACTGTCAGCCGGTGGAAATCCTGCAAGCAAACGTGTGTCTGAATTCTTTAATCCGTTCCTAATCTTCGTTTCATAAGACCGCATCCATCAGCTTATCGGGGGCGTTACACAAAACTACAATTTTATCACAGTTTTAAAATTTTCAAATTTTTATAAGGGAGCCTCTAATGCAAAACTTTATGGTAAATACAAGGATCAAAAACAATTTTGAAAATTGTCAGGTCCAAAAAGTGATAAGCAGAGCCAGCACTAAAAAATCGCACATTTTCACGGCCTTTAAGAACATCAGCTAAACGCCGATGAAAGTGCCAGATTTTCACTGTGAGTAGTAATAACATACCGTAATGGCCGGGTCGCATAACGGAGCTACTCTTGTTAGAAGCTAAAAAGCCAGAGTGTTTTTAAAAAAACGCTGGATTTACCTCTATGTTGAGTCGCCGATGTACACCAAACATTTTTGTTGTTTTTTGGTTACAAATAAATCGACCAGGAGGAATGTTGCATTATTGATACAGTAAACGGAAAGTGCATGAAGGCGAGCGCGCATGTGAAAAACTTGACAACCCATGTTTTTTTGTGAAATTCATCCGAATTTCAATGATGAAACGTGGTAACAGATAGATCAAAATAGGCATGTGAAGTGTAGGGGCAGGTTGTAATTTGTAAATGTACAACGTTATTCGTCACTGCGTCTTGAACGTTCGTGTTCTGATAAACCACAGCAATTTTGCTTGTTAAAAGTCGGGTCTGTGTATAAACTTGTTTTCGATTTTTTCGTTTTTTTCCTTTTACAGTCTGCATAA
>JASANC010005062.1:0-34966 GCA_030248135.1 Theristus sp. LFF4_11
GCTTCTGGAAATAGTATTATCGTTTCAGGAAGACCGGAGGCACAAAAGTTTCACGCCCTAAGGAGAAACCCTATAACCCGTAAAACGTCAGTACACGGCGAAGTGTCTACCGTAACCTAACCTGAAATATTTTCCTATCCCGGTGCGCAAACGCATTGAGTCCCGGAACCAAAATAAAAGATAATTTCTATTGTGGATTAATTCAAACGTGTCCGGACTAAAATGACGTCATTTGCTTTAAAAACGCCCGTTTGTCAAAGTACAGGCACTAAACTTTCAGTTTGGTGTGACTAATTTGACATATAGTCGGACTGGATAATTTCGGGCATTAGCTGATTGGCTGGTGCGTTACCGTAATCAGATTCAAACGCGGGCCGTTCAAATTGCACTTTGCTTTTTTAAAATTTTTAATTTTTGAGTGATTGTGTTGATGAATGTTTGGATTTTTAATGGGCAAAACTTGTTTATTATTTATGAAATACAGAAACATCAAAAAAGTACATTTTAAGGCGAATTTTTATTTTTTTTAGAAAAAAGAACGACGGCGACGGTGATGCGCTCTCGACGCTCGAAAAGTGCATATTCGTTTGAAAACCGATTGCTTTTCAAATTTTTCCCACAAAATAAATCATCATGAACAAAATTTTCAATTAAAAATCAAACACAACAACATTTTTAGTTGTCGTCGTTGCCGTCGCCGTCGTACTTGTTCGGAAACTGAACTTGTGCCTTTAGAAACAGCTGCTTTTAGTTTTTCTGCATCTTTGAGCTGTTTATAGACAATTTGTTGCAGTTTAAAAATACGGAACAGCAGCTTTCATGGCCAAATTTTTGATTCACATTTGTCACCGTCGTCGTCGTTCTTTTTTCTGAAAAAAATAATAATTCGCCTTAAACTTTACTTTTTTTTAATTTTCTGCATTGCATAAATACAAACAAGTTTTGTCCATTGAAAATTCAAACATTCATCAACACAAACACTCAAAAATTAGAAATTTAAAAAAAAGCAAAGTGCAATTTGAATGGCCCGCGTTTGAATCTGATTACGGTAACGCACCAGCCAATCAGCTAATGCCCGAAATTATCCAGTCCGACTATACACCATCTGTTTATGGGAAGAAATCGGCTAAACGAAAAGTCTGGTTTGCTGTGAACGACAAGCGCATGTTTGGCGGCACATGACGTCATTTCAGAGGGACACGTTTGAAAAAATAGGTCATAGGTTTGTACGTGCATTATTGCACGTGTAAATATTTTCAAGTCCTCTTTCCACTAATAAAAACGTCACATAAAATTACTTTTTTCAAATTTTTTTATTTTTATTTTAAATTTTTTATAAGGGCTCCTTATGCATAATGCAAGACTTAGCTTCACGGTATAATCTTTTACAGTGGCGGCCAAAAGTTTGGAAACCCCCATGCGAGCGCGTGTGTGGTGGTATATGCGTGCTTTTATTGTGCGTCTCTCCCCAACACATGCTAGCTTTGTTTTTATGAACACACCAATTGCTTGCTCCAGAAATCAAAAATATTAGCTTATGTGCATAGTAATAACGCCAAATGCGCGATATGCAGCGGGCGCAGGGGTTTCCAAACTTTTGGCCGCCACTGTAACACCCACAATTTTAATTCTCAGTATTAAAGCTTTCAATTATATTACCCAGCGTGATTTGACAAACAATGTCATGTTGTGTAGAACACGGGCTCGTCATTTCACGAAACGTCATCTCTGGAGTTACGGCCACCCATTGGCAATTGCCATCTTTTTTTCACCATCAGACCACAGAAACGTACCAGTCTGATTGTAGAAAAAGAAAAATTTGAAAACACTGTGTATGAAGAGCGTTTTTTGTGACACTTTCTAGTGTGGATCTGTGAAAACGTCCCGAACGAACTTTAGTACCTGCAAAAGTTTTTATCTGAAAACGTTGCACTTGGTGTCACCACGTACAGTTGCCCTGTTACAAACAAACATGTGTAACGTATATGAGTATTTATTAAGAAGATTGTGAAGAAACACGTTCAATTGTTTTGTTTTTGATATGTAAAAAGAAAGGTCGGGTGGGTACCGCAGAGATAGAGAGAAAGTTTGTAAGCTTAAGAAAATGTGTGGCAGTTTTTCTACGCTGTTAAAAGAATCGGATATGTCGATTAAACTGCGCTTCAACCCAATCGCGCGTTTTTTATTGTATCATGAAATGTGACATTTCACCAATGCAGCAGCAACGTGGGAGCGGGGGCTTTGTATCCAGAGTCGGTATGAGGGCTCATTTCTAAATTAAATAATCAACGTTTAATTGAAGAAGAATGGGGTGTGTGTGTTTAATCACTAATTGCAGTTCGCTTAACTTTTAATTATTCAAATTCCAACGCATAAAGTTGTGTATGAGCGGTATCTTTTATTTGAAACAGACCGGACAACGATTACAAAAATGTAAGAAATATTCAATGTGTCGAAAGTATCAGTCAAAAACCAAGAGTGTCCAAAAAGCCTAACTGTCTAACTAACTCCCGAATCGAAAGAGAGAGCTGCTTTTATAGCAGGTTGTTGTGTTTACAACACAAACTCACATCCAAAGGTAGACTACGCATTCTGAAATGTCAGCATCCAAAAATAGCACAAAATCAGACAAAATCCGACAAAAACCATTAAGTGGGCGAAATCGGACAAAAACCATTAAGTGGGCGAAATCAGACAAAAAACCATGAAGTGGCGAAAACAATCACGAAAAGCCTGTAAATGTCAAACATAATTTAAATCAAAAAGGATACAAAGTAATAAGCACATTATAGCATCAGATATCTATATACCCTCATAAAACAAAATAGCACGTCTGTACACTTTCCTGAATATTCTTTAAATCAAAAAAGATACAAAGTAATAAGCACATTATAGCATAAGGTATCAATATACCCTCATAAAACAAAATAGCACGTCTGTACACTTTCCTGAATATTCTTTAAATCAAAAAAGATACAAAGTAATAAGCACATTATAGCATAAGGTATCAATATACCCTCATAAAACAAAATAGCACGTCTGTACACTTTCCTGAATATTCTTTAAATCAAAAAAGATACAAAGTAATAAGCACATTATAGCATAAGGTATCAATATACCCTCATAAAACAAAATAGCACGTCTGTACACTTTCCTGAATATTCTTTAAATCAAAAAAGATACAAAGTAATAAGCACATTATAGCATAAGGTATCAATATACCCTCATAAAACAAAATAGCACGTCTGTACGCTTTCCTGAATGTTCATGTTGCACATTATAAAAGTATGAACAGTCACATCACGATGATTGGTTACAAAACAATGTACGAATGTAACATGGTAATTGGTTACAACATAAAGAAACAGTAAAACATACTGATTGGCTGTACAAGCCGATTGGCTGGAATGTATAAAGTACACACACACAAGAATTACATCACACAGATATCATGATAGACGGTTACCTTGATATAGACGTACATGTGTGCTTGTGTTTTTACTTGAATGGGGTTGTACACACGTTACTTTTACTATACGTTTTACTCACACTGATAGTAAATTGTGGTTGTCGGTATAAATTAGTTATGTAAAAATTGGTTGGACTATTGTTTGGTTTTTGATCAAATACAAAACAATTGAACGTGTTTCTTCACAATCTTCTTAATAAATACTCATATACGTTACACATGCATGGACACATGCGAATGTGTGTGCCGGTGCCGGTCACTGTGTGCCAGTGTTTTTGTTTGTGACTGCGCAACGTTACTGTGTTATATCACCAGGTACAGACGTTGGAATTTACAATGATTTTGAACTTTTTACTTTTTACTTTACTACGCTGAAGCATTGAAGTCAGGCGGCAGCTTCTGCATGAATAATGAAGTGACTCGCTGTGAAACTAGCGTTTTCAGGTTGGGACTCAGAATGCCGCAGCGGCTGAAGACTCGTACCAAAAAAATGGACCCGTGGCGAAAGTTGCCCACTTCAACAGTTCAAAGCAATTTTACATACCTCATTTATTTTTTGAAACTGTTTCTACTCAGACTTTTACCAACTTTATTTTTGGCTCAATGAAGATAGGCATTTTGGCTATAAAATACCAAGGATTCAAACACAAACGGTTTCATTCCAACCAAATATGCGCACATCACTGGATAGCTTTGGAAAAGCCTAAAAAATTCGCACGGGTGTATACCAAACCAACCTTTAGCTTGTTAGCAAGTACCGCCACAAGCGTCTGCATACTGCTGATCTTCACACCTTCTGCCTGTTTCAGCGAAAACAAACTGCCTTTTCGATCATTTCGCTGCAGCTTTTCGCAGTAGCCTTTTGCCTTTTCCCAGCTCGCCTTACCGTTTACCTTGTAAAAGCACCGTGTTTCGCCCGTACCAAGCTGAATTCAACCAAATGGCTCAATTAGCTCAATTAATCCAATTTCTATTTCTTTTTCGAGTCTGTTCTGATACCAGTCCCCGAATCCCCTCCTAACAAACCTATTCTCAATCTCAATTTTGCTCAATTCTATTTCCAATCACATTCCCAATCCCACTTCTATTCCTATTCTAGTCAACGAAAACTGCTCCAATGAACTGCCACGGAATCGTCGAATTTGAGTCTCAGCAGTGCTGTGCGAACAAAAAAGAAGCAATTTTCAGCAAGCTAGCGCTTCATACAAGTAAAAACGAAAAACATCTTTGGGAAAATATGATCGGGAATTGGATTCAGAATAGGACTGGGAATAAATAGGGTTAGAATTAGAAGTAGGGTTGGGAAGGATTATGATTCGAAATGGGATTGAGAATAGGACTCGGGCTCCTAGTGGCGTAAGAATGGCATGGGGTATGGATTTATTTTTTTTGCGTTACGTCTGTAAGGACTAGCCTTTAACAGTTTTGCAGCTTCAGCTGATGAAAACCACTGCAATAAAAATAAACTTGAAACAATAATGTCCAGTGTCCTGTCCGCTTAGGAGTCCTTCACGGTGTCTATATCCCCCGGAAACAAAAGTGTCAAAAATGTCGAGCGTGGTGTTGCCAGTTGCCACGTTTATTTCACGTGACTGGGACACCCACACCACGCGGAACACCCTGGCTGGCAGAACATCGGACACTTGTTTGGGCACTTTTTAGCGTCGTTAGTTTTTTTAGTGTTTCTGACCTCAAAATCGTAAAGGGTGGTGATGTTGATGAGCTCAGATGTTGCCGTGATAGGAGCCTGGCAGATTTGGTCTGCAAAGCGAAATTGATTTGTTCAACATTTTGCGGGATGAAAAGCAAAAAAGAGAAGTTTACCTGTCGTTCCACCAATCTGCACGAAGGCAATGAGCATCAGCCAAATCGACCACATCACGCAACAGCAGATCTTGACTGTGGCCAGTTGAAATAAAAAAGGCCTGATGAATGGGGGATGATGACTGGCACTTGTTGTTCTTGTGCTGGCTGCTGTTAGAATTGGTTGGTTGTTGTTGGCGATCCGCTATGTGAGGAAAACAAAAGTGAAAAACGTAGAGAATGAACAGTTTGAGCCCAATGCTTTTCTATTATAAGCCTTTAACAGTGTTCTGTATGATTCATACAGTAACTTAACGTAACAGTAACTTGTGATTCAGTGTCCTTAACAGGTTTTAGAAACCCGAAAGTGAAACTAAGTGGGTGATTTTTGCTATCTGTGATCAGTTTTATAAAAGTGAGTAGTGTCTGAAAAGTGAGTTTTACTCCAGGGTGTTCAAAAAATTAGACCACAACAAATTCCGGTTGAAAAATTAAACCAAAAGTTTTTTTTGACGGAGGCTTTACATTGATTGGATTCGATTAGCAAAAAATTTATGGCGGTGAACCGGCAGAATGAAATAATTCGGTGCTGAATTTGATCGCGGTTGTTCGGCAGTTTGAGTCAAAGAAAGCAATAAACAAACAAGGGCAAACATTTCTGAGTTTTTTGTTGGTGGTCGAAACGGAAGATTCACTATGTTATCAAAAAGTTTTTTACAGTTTACTTAATTCATTACATTCAGTTATTCATGATTCACTTCACAATCCAATTCACTTCTTGATATACAGAAAACACAGACAGATGAAAAAATGGAAAATCTTTTCATAAAAAAACGGTCGCTTTTCCGTGCCATCCCTACTTTTATCACCAGCACATCACGTTATATCACCAGCACATTCAAGACCAACATCACCACGACCACGACCTCAATGACGACAAACGAAACCGTATGGCACGTTGACCTGCATGAAGCTTTCTATTGCTGCAAGTCTTCATTCTCAAAAGTTGAACAAAGGGCCAGAGTATATGGCCCGAGTGGACATTTTCAAGTTTCAAGTTACACGTTTCTTGCACTGGAGTTGAGAAACATGAAGTTATTTTGAGCGACAATCAATGTCGGTCTTAAAAAGCACCGATTTTCACAGCTAACTGCAAACACTGAGGGCACACAGTGTACGGTAAAGACGGTATTTGGTCTCGATTCGACTTTCCATCGAGACCTTTCTCTCACGTCGAGCCAGAGGTTTAGAGCGCATTACACTGCACGTTGCTGAGTGTTCCCTTTTTGGGCACAGCTTTTCAGATTCAAATCGGTTTTGATAAGATGAATACAGCATGTCATGAAACATTTGTTTGACAAATTTGGTCATGAAAGCTTCATGGCACTTCTTTTTAACTCTGTCGACGAATGCGTTGTTCGCCCTATTGTCTTTTCATTGTACAGCCAAGTGCCACTGATGGACCACAAAGTGCGGTAACAGAAACCGGAGGCCCAAAGTTTACGGTAACCGCCAAGTCCGGTCTCGACACGATCTTGCAACAAGACCGTACACTCTGTCGCTCGCTATTTCCGCATTTCACTGCCTCTTGCTTGCGTTCTCTTTGCGTGCTCACAAACTTTGTCGCGTTCGTTGGCACCGCCGTAGTGTTTGTCTTGAGGGCTGGCGTCGTGAGCACGGTCGGGGGCTCGGTGGGGGCTGGAGTCGTCGGCACGGTGCTGGGAGGCGGCGGGGATGTGGTGGTGGCAGGTTCTGGAAATACGTAGTTGTTTTTTTTGTTGGTGACAATGGTACAAAGCTTTTCTTTTCATACACCCGCGCGGCCGAGGCACCGTTTCAAAAAAAAAAATTCGAAAAGGTCGAATTTGGTACCGACATCGAGCGAACTGATAAAATTGAATTCTGAGCGTTTTTGAGCACCAGACTCATATCAAACTCCTGGGTAGCGTTTTCCAGCCAGTACCGTAATTGTTTTTATTTGGCATGGAGTTTGGTCTTGGTATGGAGTTTGGCATCGGTTTTGGTGTTTTTGCGTGCACACTTTTTTCAAGTCACTTTTTTGTGTCACACAATTTCAATTCTTTTGTTGATTGTGAATCGACGGACAACGTTGATTTGCACCGTAACCGATGTATACCGCCCATTTAATCAATTTTAAACAGTGCAGCTAAAGATCATGAATCGCGGTGCTTCTTCGATTTCCAAGCAAAAAGCTCATTTCAAAAACAAATCGAAATCGGAATCGAGTGAAATCGAAACAATCGGAACGTTTTCCCCAGTGTGCAGTATAACTTTTTACACGCCGCACGACATGCCAAATCGTCTTTAAGAATGTGCAACAAATACCAAATTAATTTTACCGATTGGGATTTGGCAAAGAAATTTCAGCGGCATGGCACAGGATGCCCAATATTCGCTAAAACCTTCGCTTCCCACTTGTGCGTTACGGCATTGGTCTTCGTCTCCTGAGCTTTTCTCGCCCGCAGTCCAAAACATCCCTTCAGTCTGAACATTTGTTTTTTTTTGTGGGAAAATTGTGTGAAAGTCTTAATTTGTTAAAAGACGGTGGGTTTTTGCTTTCGTATTAACAGTTTTTTAATATTAACGTCAGAAATCTTTGAAACAACTTTCAAAACAGATTTCAGTGACCAAACCTCGAGCTTGCCAGCTATTTTCGCTTCAACTGTCTTGTTGACTTTTTTCGCCTGATCCAACGAAAATAGCTCGCCATCTGGACTACCGTTAGGCAGTTTTTCTTTACAGTAGGCCCTCGCATTCTTCCCATTCATTTTATTTGCCACCTTGTAGACGCACACCAGTTTGGCGGAGTCAGGCTGAATGCCACAAAAACACGTTTGTTTTTATTGTTCAGCCATATGACGTTATTATTTGAAGATCATTACATGAAGGTGAAGAAGCTTCCACTTATTAGATACATCGATGCTTGCAGAAAAGTAGGCGGAAGCGGAAGGAAATCAAGAAAATTGTGACAATTTCAAATTTTCCAAAATTAAATTTGCTTTATGTTAAAATGCGTGTGCGGTCTGTTGTCACTGTGTCCCCCCACCAAAACAAATTGACCCCCCAAACCATTGTTGTTTTGGGAAGAGGGGATGCGGGGCCGCACCATTCTTTTTGGTTGTTTTGTCAAAATGAAGATAAAATCTGACAAAAACCTGAAGGGTTATTCTGTTATTCTTCTAAATCTTCTGTTATTCTGTTCCCATCTGCCCCATTCCCAGCTTAACCCCCCCAACTGAACTAAAACAAGTAATCAAAGACAACCTGGCTAAATAATGCGAAACACATTTTGAAAATTTTCTGCTACGGAATGGCCGATTAAACATGGCAGCTTTTTTCAGGGTGCAAGGAGCGCGCGAAACTTGAATGAAAACAGAAAGACGTTCAGAAACCCAATTGTGTGCCGAATTTGACGTGGTTTTTGAACAGATTCATTTTTCGTGCTGTTTTGTTCATACTCTTCTGCACACACGATTGGGAATTATCTTGGCATTATTGAAAAATGACAACTCCTTGTCTGCGATTGATCCCGCCTTGATGGAAAATACAAGGACTGCCTTATTTATTCGGCTGTGCTGTAGCTTTGTTCAGGTTTATTTAAGATTGGCATTTGAGAAAAATCACTCATAAAAAACAGTCGTGTCGGACGTAGTCACACGCACGAAATTCTAATTCGCGTGGGCACAGTTTTTCGTGCGTGCGCACGGACAGCGGACTGAATGCCGCGCGCACAACAGTCGTTACGTGCGAACGACGGTCGTGCGCACGAAATTCTAATTCGCGTAGCCATTTTTTAAGTTCTGTCTCCGTGCGTACGCACGAAAAACTAATTGCTAAATGCGCCTTTAGTTTGCGCACGGGATTTGCAACGACGTCTGTGCGTACGGACAAAAAACTAAATGGTGTTTTCGCTGTTATATAGCTTCGGCTGGTTCCGCTACACATTTATTATCGAGTCAAGAGTTGAAAAACATCCGTACGCATTCCGCTCCCTCACCTGCTCATAATGGCCAACTGGAGTGATGTCGCCTTCGGCTTTGCCGCAGAGCTCTGAAAAACATTGATGGTCGTTATGACTATGATTAATGTAAAAACAAACAAAGTGACCGCAAATTTACCGTCAATTTCGGCAGTCACGCAACTTTGCAGCAGCATGGCAAGACACAGCGCAATGTGGAACATTGTGCAACAACAGCAGAACGTTTTTTTGGATGGTGGACAAAAAGGGAAGATGGGTTATTGGGGGTGAGGATGATGAGTTTGTTTTCAAGACTTGGTCGCAGTTGAGGAATCGTGTAAAATCCAGATGAAAAATGCTGGAATGAACAGGCGAAGTTCACTTTTCTTCAAATATATACCTAATTAGCACACAATTACCGTAGCCGTATAGCCTTTTTCTCCCACAGGTTCCCCAAGAAGCACACGGTTTATGTTTGAGTTCTATAAAACTAACTTTTGGGTCGCAACTTACCTGCCATTACAAATTCGACAACCAAGAACACTAGATTTACAGGTCTGGAGAACTTCTGTTTTTAACTGAAGAGCAAACGAGGGTTTGTGATCTTACACGGAGCGAGTTACTGAACCGCTACCGCCCAATATATCCCTCCTGGTTTGTTGCCATTTGTAGATAAAGTCCTAGCCTGAAGCCTCATGACGCAGTAATGTTGCACATGCAGTCAAACAAACACGCAGAAACACACATACGCCGCAGTAATATTATGTTTGTGTGCCTGTGCGTGCGACATTGTGTGCCAACAGAAAGGGCAGAGTAGAACTGAGCGACCGTGACAAGGAAAATGAATGATGGGTCACTGGTAGGGTTGTTAAAAAAAACAAAAATCGTCATTTTTGTTTTTTTTTTAAAAATTTTTTTTTTAAAAAATTTCAAAAATCAAAGTTGTGCTAAATCAATCAGGGAGTCCGAAGAACCACATATGATATGCAAGCGCCTCCCGAATGACTCCCGTATGGCGGAACTTTGCAGATTTTGTTTTGGTGACCTCAATTACCCCTTTTCCAAACCGTCACCATGCCTCTTCTTGTGTTTTGACCTCCAAAACGTCACTAATTGTCCCCAGCTAAGCTAATGCTAAAGTGAAGACAAACATACCGCCTTGAAATTCGATCAATTCTTCTGATGGTGTCGCGACGACACGACACGAAGCAGCAACCAGACAACGTAGCGCTTGCAAACGGAGCAGCGAGCACAATCGGACGCTCTGCGAGGCGAATCGTCACCTTATCTGCATCGGAAATGGTAGGCTAAGCTTTGGGACGCTCAAAAACTTCATCGCAGATGTTGTCGAAGCCTAAAATCAGTCGGTAAAACGGCCCAAAATCGACTGCTAAAGGTTTTACGAGGTATAATCAAAGAAAATTTTTGTTGAACTTTCGAAAAATTGTGCCAAAATTGAGGTTTTCAGAGCATATTAGAAGAAAATTTTTCGAATTTTTAAAAAAAAAATCGGCATTTTTGTTTTTTTTAATCACTTTTTTTTTTAAAAAAAAATTTCATTTTTGTTTAACAACCCTAGTCACTGGTGGCCGAAAAACCTGGAACAAATCGAAAGTTTATTTCAACAGCAATTTATGAGCACCAAAAACAGAAACACCACGTCGACAAAAAGGGGCACGAGGGGCAGTGAAAAAAAGTTAACGGTGAATCGACAGCTTAAACGGTAATGTGAAGCTCAAGGTTCCGTTCTGTCAAGATCTGGACGGAAAACGCGACTTTTTACTGAAAAACAACAAACTCGTTGATCTGCACTTCCTAATTGGCGTCTTCGCCTTTATAATGACGTACTACAAAATTCCACGTTTTCTCAAGTTTTTTTTGTTACCGTATTACCCCCAATAAACCCCCATGGGGGATTAATACGTCAGCGACTTTTAGGGGGGGGATTTACTGGTGGGGTGGGGGGGGGGGCTTTATTCACAAATTCTAGGGGTGGGGTTTATTGAAAAATGGCAAAAATACCTTGCATGGCAGGCAAGAAAGTCGCAGAAACTTCTACTCTACATAGAAATTTCCTTTTACAACAGCCTTTTGTAATGAAATTACCATTAACTCATCCATTTGGGGCCTTTGGTAGCACAATTTCATCATTTTCACTGCAACCAGCCACTGAATTCGCTGGGTATGTGTTTCAAACAGGTTTCAATAATCCCCCATGGGGGATTATTTGGGGGGGGGGATTATTCGGAAACTTGTCGTGGGGGTGGGGGTTTATTGGTGGGGGGGATTGATGGTGGGGGGTTTAATGGGGGTAATACGGTATTTTCTCGGCTAAATAAAATCGCCCTATTGCAAGACCATTCGGTATCACTTATATCACTGAGAGGATTACCAACATCACCACGACCACGACCGCAATAACGACAAACGAAGCCGTATGGCACGTTGACCTGCATGAAGTTTTCTATTGCTGCAAGTCTTCATTCTCAAAAGTTGAACAAAGGGTCAGAGTAAAGGGTGAGCCAAAAAGGTTCCAACTTCAAAAATGCTCTCACTGGCTTGTGCTGAGATGTTGGAACAATTCGGGAAGCTTTTTCTGGTCTAAATTTTTATTGGTTTACACGTTTCAGTTCAGTTTAACAGTGCAAATTTCAAAAAATTGCAATTTTTGACACAAAAATGTTTATCGATAATCTGGATTTTTTACTGCAGAAAACAATCAGACTGCTATGGTTAAAACATCAGAGTGTCAAATTGTTGCAACTGAAAAAAAGAAAAACAACATGCATTTGAAGTGATAAATTTGCATCTGTTTTGAGCAGAACCGCTCACACACACTCAGACTCAGACTCGAAGTGAAACATCAGAGTTATCAAAGACTGCTCAAATGCGATTGGGCCTTCGGTAGTTTCAAGCTACTATGTGCGTATTGCTTTTTTTATTTTTTTGTGTTGTAAACACTCGGGTTGTCACCAACGTTCATCGTTTGGTATTTGTTACCGCTAAATCAACCGTCTGGATTTCACAACATTTGTCGATTTTTCATGTTTTTCAGATATTCTGCTGCAGTGAGTGATAAAGACAATGTACCCAAACCAAAATGTGTTCAGAAAAACTTCCCAACGTGTTCTAATAGTGTTTCAAATTCTAGATCGAAACATCTCAGAACAAGGCAGTGCGAGCATTTGAAGTTGGATTGGAATCTTTTTTTAGCTCACCCTGTATATGGCACGAGCGGAGATTTTCAAGTTTTATGTAACACGTCTTATCACATTGGAGTTGAGAAACATGACGTCATTTTGAGCGACAATCAATGTCGGCCATATGAAGCAACTGTTTTTCAAATTTTAACTGCCAAACACTGAGGGCAGACAGTGCACGGTAACAACGGTATTTGGTCTACTCGATACCACTTACTTTGCATCGAGACCGTTCTTCTACGTACAAGTAGAGTCAGAGGTTTACAGCGCATTACACTGCACGTTGCTGAGTGTTCTCTTGGCGCTCACAAATTTAGGGCACAGTTTTCAGATTCAAATCGCATTCGATAAGATAAATAGAGCATGCCATGAAGCATTTTTTGACAATGTCGGTCATGATGAAAGCTTCATGGCACCTCTCTCCAACTGCAGCGGTTTTACACCACACAGAAAAAGCGACATTCTGAGAGAGAACTTCAATGTCGACGATTGCATTGCCCCGCCCCATTGGTTTTTGTTTTGTACAGTCAAGTGCCACTGATGGACCACAGAGTGGGGTAACAAAAACCGGAGGCCCAAAGTTTACGGTAACCGCCTTGTCTGGTCTCGACACGATCTTGCACCAAGACCGTACTCTGTCGCTCACTATTTTCTCATTTCACTGCCTCTTGCTTGCGTTTTCTCTGTGTGCTCACAAACTTTGTCGCGTTCGTTGGCACCGCCGTTTTGTTTGCCTCGAGGGCTGGCGTCGTGAGCATGATCGGGGGCTCGGTGGGGGCTGGAGTCGTCGGCACGGTGCTGGGAGGCGGCGAGGATGTGGTTGTGGGCGGTTCTGGAAATATTATTAAGTACGAATATGTGCATATTTTTAAGCAGAATCGTTTGCTTTGACTTTTTTAGCGTTCTTAGTGACAGTACGCACATACTACCCGTATAGTCTTGCATGTGAGATCTCTCCCATTTATCATATAAGACGCACAAAACTGAACGGACTCAACGGAGTGTAACATGGCGAGACGCAGGAAAAAAAACAAAAAAAAATCAAATTTTGCCTTTGTCAAATTTTCACCTGGGGATTGCAGTGGGCTGGAGAAGATCGATCCAGTAAGGGCCCCAATATTCATTTTATGAGTCCTCCTCCCACTAATAAAAACGTTACACAAAATTACACTCTTCATTTTTTTGGTTTGATTTCAATTTGCGCCTTGTTTATGCATACCGGTATGCAAGACGTTACGGTATGATCTTTTCACACCAATTTCAAATTCTCAGTAATTTTTTTAAAGCTTTCAACCATATTACCCAGCGTTATTTGACAAATAATGTTCTGTGGTGTAGAACACTGCGTCGTTCCACCACGAAACGTCCCTTCTGAAGTTAGAACCGCCTCTGGGCAATTGCCATCTTTTTTTTCACCATCAGACCACAAAATCGTGCCACCCTGTGAGTGTAGAAAAATTTTGAAAACCACTATGAAGAGCGTTTTTTGTGACACTATAGTGTACCTGTGAAAACGTCCCGACCGAACTTTAGAACCTGCGAAAAGTTTTTATCCGAAAACATTGCACTTGGTTTCACCACGTACAATTAATTGCCAATTACATGCAACTCTTCCAGCTGTACCGTATACCAAAGTTTTGCATGTATTCTGCGAAAATAGTGGCAGGTTGGAATTGGAATTTACAACATACTTTACATAGTGCTTTGGAATTTACAATGATTTTGAACCTTTTACTTTTTACTTTGCTACACTGAACAGGCGGCAGCTTCTGCATGAATAACGAAGTGAATCGCTGTGAAGGGCGCGTTTTCAGGTTCGGCTACAGATATACAGAATGCTGCAAGCGGGTGAAGGTTGCCAAAAAAATTGGACCCGTGGCGAAAGTTGTCCTTTTCCACAGTTCAGAGCAATTTTACATACCTCACCCATTTTATTGAAACTGTTTCTACTCTTACTTTTACCCATTTCCTTTTTGGTTCAATGAATATAGGCATTATGGCCATACCATATCAAGGATTCAAACGCAAACGGTTCCATTCCAATTCCAACCAAATATGCGCACATCACTGGATAGCTTTGAAAAAATCTAAAAATTCGCACGGGTGCATACCAAACACTAACTTTTAGCTTGTTAGCAAGTACCGCCACAAGCGTTTGCGTGCTGCTGATCTTCACACCTTCTGCCTGTTTCAGCGAGAACAAACTGCCTTTTCGATCATTTCGCTGCAGATTCTTTTCGCAGTAGCCTTTTGCCTCTTCCCAGCTCGCCTTACCGTTCACCTTGTAAAAGCACCGTGTTTCGCCCGTACCAAGCTGAATTCAACCAAACGGCTCAATTAGCTGAATTTGTTTAATTTCTATTTCTTTTTCGAGTCTGTTCTCATGCCAGTCCCCGAATCCCCTCCTAACAAACAAACCTATTCTCAATCCTGTTTCAAATCCTAGTCCTTTTTCTCAATTCTGTTCCCAAATCCCAGTTCCATTTCTATTCCTATTTTAGTCAACGAAAACTGCTCCAATGAACTGCCACGGAATCATCGATTTTGTGTCTCAGCAGTGCTGTGCGAACAAAAAAGAAGCAATTTTTTCGGTAAGCTAGCGCTTCATACAAGTAAAAACAAAAAACATCTTTCGGAAAATATGATAGGTAATTGGATTCAGAATGGGACTGGGAATAAATAGGATTAGAATTAGAAGTAGGGTTGGGAAGGATTATGATTCGAAATATTCGATTCGATTGAGAGGACTCGGACTTCTAGTGGCGTAAGAATGGCATGGGGTATGGATTTATTTTTTTTGCGTTACGTCTGTAAGGACTAGCCTTTAACAGTTTTGCAGCTTCAGCTGATGAAAACCACTGCAATAAAAATAAACTTGAAACAATAATGTCCAGTGTCCTGTCCGCTTAGGTGTCCTTCACGGTGTGTTTGTCCCCCGGAAACAAGTGTAAAAATGTCGATTTTATTTCACCGGACTGGGACACCACGCGGAACACCCTGGCGGGCAGAACACGGCACTTTTTAGCGTCGTTAGTTTTTTTAGTGTTTCTGACCTCATAATCGTAAAGGTTGGTGATGTTGATGAGCTCAGATGTTGCCGTGATAGGAGCCTGGCAGATATGATCTGCAAAGCGAAATTGATTTGTTCAACATTTTGCGGGATTAAAAGCAAAAAAGAGAAGTTTACCTGTCGTTTCACCAATCTGCACGAAGGCAATGAGCATCAGCCAAATCGACCACATCATGCAACAGCAGATCTTGACTGTGGCCAGTTGAAATAAAAAAAGGCCTGATGAATGGGGGATGATGATTTGGTCTTGTTGTTTTTGTGCTGGCGGTTGTTGGGATTGTTTGGCGGTGGTGGGCGATCCGATATGTAAGGAAAACGAAAGTGAAAAACGTAGAGAATGAACAGTTTGAGCCCAATGCTTTTCTATTATAGGCCTTAACTAGCAAATTGACCCGTGCCTACGGCACGGTTAGCTGATAAATACAACTATTATTTTTGAGTTGGTTTTCCCCTTTTGACCTTGCCCACGACGCGGACTCAAAATCCACAACCTTTTTAATCAGCAACAAACAACTGCCATTCCCTATTAAAGTATCAAAATCAATTCTCGCATTTATTAGCTTTTCAATGTCGCTTATTTGTCCTTTCATTCTTTTCTAATCAGTTGCATTCCACTGTCCTTCCCGTTTAAAGTATCAAAAAAACAATCTCCTCTGATCAGCATCAATTAACAGCCATTCCCGCTTAAAGTTTTAAAATTAATCTTGTTTGGTTAGCTTTTCAATGTCGTCACATGTTGTTCAATCGCCATTCCTGTTAAAAAAATTATAAAAAAACAATGTCGTTTGGTTAACAACAATTAACTGATACCGGTTTAAGTTTTTGTTCCAGTTTAAAATACAGGTTTAAGAAAAGCAATCTGCTTCAGGCAGCTGTCATGTCTGAATAGGCAACACTGTTCTAAATACCCATTGGAAAGCACCCGCTTTTGACTTGGTAATGGTTTTTTACCCGCTTACCCTAACCTAAGCCAGGCCTTTTAGAGTGTAAATGTCAAAAAGGCAACACTTCTGAACAATTGTTGCGAAACGCCAACTTTCGTTTTGATAAGTTGCTTCTTTTTCCCGCTTACTCTAACCTAAGCTAAGGTTTTTAAAGTTTAAATGACGAAAAATGCAAAAAATTTCTGAATATTCGCTGCAAAACGGCCACTTTTGTGTGGTATGTTTACTACTCTTACCTTTAACCCTAACCTTAGCCAAGGATTTTTGATAGAATGGAAATGACAAAACAGCAACATTTTACTGAATACCCGTAGCAAAGCTCACCTAAGCCAAGCCTTTTAAAGTTTAAATGACGAAAAATGCAAAACTTTTCTGAATATTCGCTGCAAAACAGCCACTTTTGTGTGGTATGTTTACTGCTCTTATTTTCAACCCTAACCTTAGCCAAGGATTTTTGATAGAATGGAAATGACAAAACAGCAACATTTTACTGAATATCCGTAGCAAAGCTCCCGCTTTTGTTTTGAATGTTTACTTCTTTTCCCCGCTTACTCTAACCTAAGCCAGTTCTTTTTGATCGAGTGCAACAAAAAGCAACACGTTTCTGAGTACCCATTGTGTAAAACGGTCGCTTTTGTTTTGTTATGTAGCTTTTCTATCCTAAGTGATGCATTTTCTATGATTAAAAAAACAAATGAAGGAAAAAGCAACAATTTTCTACATTTTACTGAACACCCGTAGCACTTAAAGCTCCCATGTTTACTTCTTTTCCCCGCTTACCCTAACCTAAGCCAGTTCTTTTTGATTGAGTGCAACAAAAAGCAACACGTTTCTGAGTACCCATTGTGTAAAACGGTCGCTTTTGTTTTGTTATGTGGCTTTTCTATCCTAAGTGACGCATTTTCTATGATAAAAACAAATGACAGCCATTCCCGCTTAAAGTTTTAAAATTAATCTTGTTTGGTTAGCTTTTCAATGTCGTCACATGTTGTTCAATCGCCATTCCTGTTAAAAAAATTATAAAAAAACAATGTCGTTTGGTTAACAACAATTAACTGATACCGGTTTAAGTTTTTGTTCCAGTTTAAAATACAGGTTTAAGAAAAGCAATCTGCTTCAGGCAGCTGTCATGTCTGAATAGGCAACACTGTTCTAAATACCCATTGGAAAGCACCCGCTTTTGACTTGGTAATGGTTTTTACCCGCTTACCCTAACCTAAGCCAGGCCTTTTAGAGTGTAAATGTCAAAAAGGCAACACTTCTGAACAATTGTTGCGAAACGCCAACTTTCGTTTTGATAAGTTGCTTCTTTTTCCCGCTTACTCTAACCTAAGCTAAGGTTTTTAAAGTTTAAATGACGAAAAATGCAAAAAATTTCTGAATATTCGCTGCAAAACGGCCACTTTTGTGTGGTATGTTTACTACTCTTACCTTTAACCCTAACCTTAGCCAAGGATTTTTGATAGAATGGAAATGACAAAACAGCAACATTTTACTGAATACCCGTAGCAAAGCTCACCTAAGCCAAGCCTTTTAAAGTTTAAATGACGAAAAATGCAAAACTTTTCTGAATATTCGCTGCAAAACAGCCACTTTTGTGTGGTATGTTTACTGCTCTTATTTTCAACCCTAACCTTAGCCAAGGATTTTTGATAGAATGGAAATGACAAAACAGCAACATTTTACTGAATATCCGTAGCAAAGCTCCCGCTTTTGTTTTGAATGTTTACTTCTTTTCCCCGCTTACTCTAACCTAAGCCAGTTCTTTTTGATCGAGTGCAACAAAAAGCAACACGTTTCTGAGTACCCATTGTGTAAAACGGTCGCTTTTGTTTTGTTATGTAGCTTTTCTATCCTAAGTGATGCATTTTCTATGATTAAAAAAACAAATGAAGGAAAAAGCAACAATTTTCTACATTTTACTGAACACCCGTAGCACTTAAAGCTCCCATGTTTACTTCTTTTCCCCGCTTACCCTAACCTAAGCCAGTTCTTTTTGATTGAGTGCAACAAAAAGCAACACGTTTCTGAGTACCCATTGTGTAAAACGGTCGCTTTTGTTTTGTTATGTGGCTTTTCTATCCTAAGTGACGCATTTTCTATGATAAAAACAAATGAAGGAAAAAGCAACGATTTTCTAAATACTCGTTGTAAACACCGGCTTTATAAAAAGTCTACCTTGTAAAAAGAGCGATCAACTTGCAAGCGATTGTTTTAAAAACTCGTTTTTGTGAAAAAACTCCATCGTCTACAATGGAGTCCTTGCGTCTACAATGGAGTCATTGCAATTCTTACGATTGTCTCGCTTGTTTGTTGTCGCTCTTGAGCAAAAGGCATCATGATGACTAAAGCCATGCGGAATGACGACTTAAACTTTGCATTGTCATTAGAAAATGGAGTATGAGTATTCAGCTGATGATGACTTAAATAGCAAAATTGGCTCAAACTTGTGAATTTTAATAGCCAATCAACGTAGCGGAACGGACCTGACTTACTTACATACACAGTTACTATCTTAGTATTATAGATAGAGCAGGCAAGAAAGTCGCAGAAACTTCTGCTCTACATGGAAATTTTTTTTATAACAACCTTTTGCAATGAAATTACCATTAACTCATTCATTTGGGGCCTTTGGTAGCACAATTTCTTCATTTTCACTGCAACCAGCCACTGAATTCGCTGGGTACAGTGTATGTGTTTCAAACAGGTTTCCAATAATCCCCCATGGGGGATTATTTGTGGGGGGGGGGATTATTCGGAAACTTGTCGTGGTGGTGGGGGTTTATTGGTGGGGGGGATTAATGGTGGGGGGGTTTAATGGCGGTAATACGGTATTCATGATTCACTTCACAATCCAATTCACTTCTTGATGTACAAAAAACACACACAGATGAAAAAATGGAAATTCTTTTCATGAAAAAAACGGTCGCTTTTCCGTGCTATCCCTACTTTTATCACCAGCACATCACGTTATATCACCAGCACATTCAAGACCATCATCACCACGACCACGACCGCAAGGACGACAAACGAAACCGTATGATAAGTTGACCTGCATGAAGTTTTCAATTTCTGCAAGTCTTCATTCTCAAAAGTTGAATAAAGGGACAGAGTATATAGCCCGAGTAGACATTTTCAAGTTTCAAGTTACACGTTTCTTGCACTGGAGTTGAGAAACATGAAGTTATTTTGAGCGACAATCAATGTCGGTCTTAAAAAGCACCGATTTTCACAGCTAACTGCAAACACTGAGGGCACACAGTGTACGGTAATGACGATTCGACTTTCCATCGAAACCTTTCTCGCACGTCGAGCCAGAGGTTTAGAGCGCATTACACTGCACGTTGCTGAGTGTTCCCTTTTTGGGCACAGCTTTTCAGATTCAAATCGGCTTTGATAAGATGAATACAGCATGTCATGAAACATTTGTTTGACAAATTTGGTCATAAAGCTTCATGGCACTTCTTTTTAACTCTGTCGACGAATGCGTTGTTCGCCCTATTGTCTTTTCATTGTACAGCCAAGTGCCACAGGTGGACCACAGAGTGCGGTAACAAAAACCGGAGGCCCAAAGTTTACGGTAACCGCCAAGTCCGGTCTCGACACGATCTTGCATCAAGACCGTACTCTGTCGCTCACTATTTTCGCATTTCACTGCCTCTTGCTTGCGTTCTCTCTGTGCGTGCTCACAAACTTTGTCGCGTTCGTTGGTACCGCCGTTGTGTTTGCCTTGAGGGCTGGCGTCGTGAGCACGGTCGGGGGTTCGGTGGGGGCTGGAGTCGTCGGCACGGTGCTGGGAGGCTGCGGGGATGTGGTGGTGGCAGGTTCTGGAAATACGTAGTTGTTTTTTTTGTTGGTGACAATGGTACAAAGCTTTTCTTTTCATACACCCGCGCGGCCGAGGCACCGTTTCAAAAAAAAATTCGAAAAGGTCGAATTTGGTACCGACATCGATCGAACTGATAAAATTGAATTCTGAGCGTTTTTGAGCACCAGACTCATATCAAACTCCTGGGTAGCGTTTTCCAGCCAGTACCGTAATTGTTTTTATTTGGCATGGAGTTTGGTCTTGGTATGGAGTTTGGCATCGGTTTTGGTGTTTTTGCATGCACACTTTTTTCAAGTCATTTTTTTGTGTCACACAATTTCAATTCTTTTGTTGATTGTGAATCGACGGACAATGTTGATTTGCACCGTAACCGATGTATACCGCCCATTTAATCAATTTTAAACAGTGCAGCTAAAGATCATGAATCGCGGTGCTTCTTCTATTTCCAAGCAAAAAGCTCATTTCAAAAACAAATCGAAATCGGAATCGAGTGAAATCGAAACAATCGGAACGTTTCCGCGGTGTGCAGTATAACTTTTTACACGCCACACGACATGCCAAATCATCTTTAAGAATGTGCAACAAATACCAAATTAGTTTTACCGATTGGGATTTGGCAGAGAAATTGCAGCCGCATGGCACAGGGTACCCAATATTCGCTAAAACCATCGCTTCCCACTTGTGCGTTACGGCATTGGTCTTCGTCTCCTGAGATTTTCTCGCCCAGTCCAAAACGTCCCTTCAGTCTGAACACTTGTTTTTTTTGTGGGAAAATTGTGTGAAAGTCTTAATTTGTTAAAGACGGTGGGTTTTTGCTTTCGTATTAACAGTTTTTTTAATATTAACGTCAAAAAATCATCGAAACAACTTTCAAAACAGATTTCAGTGACCAAACCTCGAGCTTGCCAGCTATTTTCGCTTCAACTGTCTTGTTGACTTTTTTCGCCTGATCCAACGAAAATAGCTCGCCATCTGGACCACCGTAAGGCAGTTTTTCTTTGCAGTAGGCCCTCGCATTCTTCCCATTCATTTTATTTGCCACCTTGTAGACGCACACCAGTTTGGCGGAGTCAGGCTGAATGCCACAAAAACACGTTTGTTTTTATTGTTCAGCCATATGACGTTATTATTTGAAGATCATTACATGAAGGTGAAGAAGCTTCCACTTATTAGATACATCGATGCTTGCAGAAAAGTAGGCGGAAGCGGAAGGAAATCAAGAAAATTGTGACATTTTCAAATTTTCCAAAATAAATTTGCTTTATGTTAAAATGCGTGTGCGGTCTGTTGTCACTGTGTCCCCCCACCAAAACAAATTGACCCCCCCCAAACCATTGTTGTTTTGGGAAGAGGGGATGCGGGGCCGCAACATTCTTTTTGGTTGTTTTGTTAAAATGAAGATAAAATCTGACAAAAACCTAAAGGGTTTTTCTGTTATTCTTCTAAATCTTCTGTTATTCTGTTCCCATCTGCCCCATTCCCAGCTTAACTCGCCCGAACTGAACTAAAACAAGTAACCAAAGACAACCTGGCTAAATAATGCGAAACACATTTTGAAAATTTACTGCTACGGAATGGCCGATTAAACATGGCAGCTTTTTTCAGGGTGCAAGGAGCGCGCGAAATTTGAATGAAAACAGAAAGACGTTCAGAAACCAAATTGTGTGCCGAATTTGACGTGGTTTTTGAACTGATTCATTTTTCGTGCTGTTTTGTTCATTCTTAAGGCGCATTCATACAGTTTGAATTAATAGCTGCCCTGCGAGCAACGAGACTATGCTTACGCGAACGCGCAAAACGCCGCAGAGCTACGCAGCACCTGTTGCGTGCGCTAATGATGCAAACGGGTTCGCAAAGCCCCAGTAGCTGTGGGGGCAGCTGCGTGATTTATTGAATGCGATTTGTGCAATTACCGGTAGTTCCCGCAGAGGCGCCGCATAGCTGCACGACGTTTTGTGCATTCAAAAAGTGTTTTTAGCTGCCGCATTGCTGTGCTTCACAATATTGATTTGTTAATTTGAAACATAAATCTGAGACACCTCGGCAACACGGGTTGTTATAACACATAAAATATGATAAAATCAATCTTGTTTGATTCGATTTTCACGGGATTTCAAATAAAATTCCCTGGCAAACGAAATCATTTTGAAATGAGCACCAGCTTCAGCTCTTCCTTCACTGAAAAATATTTGTTGTATTTGTCCAGTAAAACTTGCCACACACATGATCAGATTCTGTCTTCGGTTTTCTTGTCCCCGTTCGTTGTTCTGATTGATTTTTTTTAAATTTTGCAATTGTTTGTTGTTGATCAAAAAACTACCTGTTTTTGTTTGCTTGCTTGCTCACCGTTTTTTGAAAGCTACCTCGTCAAAGTTTCAGCACATGAACAATAATAAAAAAACAACAAAAATCACAACCAATCAAACTTCCACAACCAAACTTCAAATGAAATAATGCAACAGAATAAAACAATAAAACAACTTTGAAAAGTAGTCTGTTGGTCAAAAAATCCCAAAAACAGCATTTGGACTTCATGAATTTTTGACAACATTTTGAATTTAATGAAGTTTTTGAGCATCGTAACAGCTTGGATGGACGTCTGGACTCCGGAACAGTTTTTCTGATTTCCTGAAGCTAAAAATCGAAATTCTGAACACTGAAAAAGCTGTTGGCATCTGATGGCTATTGCGTGCCACTGCCGTGCAATGCAGAGCACTTGTCACACAAACCCAGCGACATAGTGATGTTTCACGTCAACACTGGGTGTTTTGATCAACAATACCTCCTCATTTGCTTCACCAGCTGTGCGCTTTTTTACTTCCAGATCTATAAAGTTTATTAGTTTGACGGCGCGTAAATAATTTCTCTAGAACGCGCACGCACTGTGCAGCTGTGCTGCAGCTACAGTGTAGAAGCACGTTCCGAATGCATAAAAAGCCGCATAGCTACGGAGCAGTTGTTGGGTACGCTTGATGAACTTTGCGAACGCGTGTTGTTGCGTAGCTGCCCCACAGCTGCACGCGCCTTGCGAATGCGTAAAAAGCGCATAGCTATCATACTCCTGTTGGGGGCGCTAATGAAACAACGCGAACGCGTTTTGCAGTGTTTAATAGCCGCGCGTGCTTGAAAAACATTGTATGAATGCCGCTTTACTCTTCTGCGCACACGATTGGGAATTATCTTGGCATTATTGAAAAATGACAACTCCTTGTCTGCGATTGATCCCGCCTTGATGGAAAATACAAGGACTGCCTTATTTATTCGGCTAGCTTTGTTCAGGTTTATTTAAGATTGGCATTTGAGAAAAATCACTCATAAAAAACAGTCGTGTCGGACGTAGTCACACGCACGAAATTCTAATTCGCGTGGGCACAGTTTTTCGTGCGTGCGCACGGACAGCGGACTGAATGCCGCGCGCACAACAGTCGTTACGTGCGAACGACGGTCGTGCGCACGAAATTCAAATTCGCGTAGCCATTTTTTAAGTTCTGTCTCCGTGCGTACGCACGAAAAACTAATTGCTAAATGCGCCTTTAGTTTGCGCACGGGATTTGCAACGACGTCTGTGCGTACGGACAAAAAACTAAATGGTGTTTTCGCTGTTATATAGCTTCGGCTGGTTCCGATCCACATTTATTATCGAGTCAAGAGTTGAAAAACATCCGTACGCATTTCGCTCCCTCACCTGCTCATAATGGCCAACTGGAGTGATGTCGCCTTTGGCTTTGCCGCAGAGCTCTGAAACACAATGATGGTCGTTATGATTATGATCAATGTAAAAACAAACAAACAACGTGACCGCAAATTTACCGTCAATTTTGGCGGTCAAGCAACTTTGCAACAGCATGGCGAGACACAGCGCAATGTGGAACATTGTGCAACAACAGCAGAACGTTTTTTTGGATGGTGGACAAAAAGGGAAGATGGATTATTGGGCGTGAGGATGATGAGGTTATTTGTTTTCAAGACTTGGTCGCAGTTGAGGAATCGCGTAAAATCCAGATGAAAAATGCTGGAATGAACAGGCGAAGTTCACTTTTCTTCAAATATATACCACTGTAATTAGCACACAATTAACCATACAGCCCCCTTCTCCCACAGGGAGAACGGGCAAAGAAGCACACGGTTTTTGTTTGAGTTCTATAAAATTAACTTTTGGGTCGCAACTTCCAACACCTGCCATTACAAATTCGACAACCAAGAACACTAACTTTACAGGTCTGGAGAACTTCTGTTCTGTTTCTGTGTTTCTTGTGAATAACAGTTGTTTCTTGCAATCATGTGAACGGTGTTCATCAATTTAGTATTTTCCTGGCAATAACAGGCAGTTTAAAAAAATCGCGTCGAGACCCACACAGCAGAGCTACCGTATTCTTTGAACTCAAGTTTTGACATTCGGTGAAAACGCTGCGTGTTTCTAATTTGTTTCAACTGTTATTCGCAAGAAAAAGTAGTTTTCAGCATCATCGTGTCAAAACCCAAAACTACCGCTACCGTAACCCGTGTGCCCGAACTTCAAACAGTGTCCACCAATAGAGTAACTTTTGCTGGCAATCAGGGACGTTTTTAAAAAATCGTGTCGAGACCCGTTGGAGAGCTACCGTAATCCTTGAAGTCTAGTTTTGACATTTATTTATTTATTTTTTTTAATTATACGCGCACCGGTTCCGGAAACCCGAAGGTACCAAACTCCGGCGGAGACGGGCAATTACCGTATTACCTCTAATAAACCCCCATGGGGGTTTATTTCTTCAGCGACTTCTGGGGGTGGGGGTTTATTTTTGGGGGGGGGTTTATTTTTGGGGGGGGGTTTATTTGGAAACCATTTTTAGGGGTGGGCAAAATGGCAAAAATACCTTCCATGGCAGGAAGGAAGTCGCAGAAACTTCTACTCTACATAGATATTTCCTTTTACAACAGCCTTTTGTAATGAAATTACCATTAACTCATACATTTGGGGCCTTTGGTAGCACAATTTCATCATTTTCACTGCAACCAGCCACTGAATTCACTGTTTATGTGTATGTTTTTCTGGGTATGTGTTTCAAACAGGTTTCCAATAATCCCCCATGGGGGATTATTTTTGGGGGGGATTATTTGGAAACTTGTCGAGGGGGTGGGGGTTTATTTTTGGGGGGGGGGTTTAATTTTGGGGGGGGGTTTAATAGAGGTAATACGGTACTGCCCCGAGCCCAATTTTACCCTCGGCTCAGGAGGGAATAGACCATCAGGTGTTTGTTGGTCACTCTAATTTTCCACGAGTATGTCTTGTCCACGGCGAGGTTCGAACCGGGTACCTACAGAACTGTAGGCCGAAGTAGGGTTGTTAAAAAAACAAAAATCGTCATTTTTGTTTAAACAAAAATTATTTTTTTTTAATTTCAAAAATCAAAGTTGTGCTAAATCAATCAGGGAGTCCGAAGAACCACATATGATATGCAAGCGCCTCCCGAATGACTCCCATATGACGGAACTTTGCAGATTTTGTTTTGGTGACCTCAATTACCCCTTTTCCAAACTGTCACCATGCCTCTTCTTGTGTTTTGACCTCCAAAACGTCACTAATTGTCCCCAGCTAAACTAATGCTAAAGTGAAGACAAACATACCGCCTTGAAATTCGATCAATTCTTCTGATGGTGTCGCGACGACACGACACGAAGCAGCAAGCAACCAGACAACGTAGCGCTTGCAAACGGAGCAGCGAGCACAATCGGACGCTCTGCGAGGCGAATCGTCACCTTATCTGCATCGGAAATGGTAGGCCAAGCTTTGGGACGCTCAAAAACTTCATCGCAGATGTTGTCGTAGCCTAAAATCAGTCGGTAAAACGGCCCAAAATCGACTGCTAAAGGTTTTACGAGGTATAATCAAAGAAAATTTTTGTTGAACTTTCGAAAAATTTTGCCAAAATTGAGGTTTTCAGAGCATATTAGAGGAAAATTTTTCGAATTTAAAAAAAAATCGGCATTTTTGTTTTTTTTAATCACTTTAAAAAAAAAAATTTCATTTTTGTTTAACAACCCTAGGCCGAAGTTCTACCGCTACGCCATGGACGCGACAATTTAGCTTTGCTTTGCTTTATTGCGCCTTTATTTATTTGTTTATTTAACAAAAACATAATTTTTTTTGGAGGGGGACGGATTTGTCCTTTCCCCAAATCTCCCCAAATCCGCGTGCCTCCGTGTTTCGTGCAGTACCGTGGGCCCAAAACAATTTTCGAAGGGGGGGGGGTATGGTGCCGTGGGGGGGGGGGGTGCCGACCAAAAAGTGAGGGGGGGGGGTCCAACCCATAGTTGTTCCAGAGCCGGGGGGTTGGGGGCAGTACCGAAGACGAGGGGGGTGGGGGGGTACACCCCCCCCCCAGAGCACCCGAGACCGCCGCGTGGGGGGGTGGGGGGGGGTCACGCGACACCCACCCCCCAAAACCTGACACTGGACCATCCACACCCCACCCCCCCCCCTCGAAATTTGCCAGACACCCCACCCCCCCCCTACATGGACCTAAGTAACAGTGACACCCCCCAAAAATTTTCTCGGACCACCCAAAAATCATGAATTTTTGCTCAAAAATCATGATTTTTTGTCTTTAAAGTCCATAATATAAGCTAAATATATGATAACTTGACATTCTTCATTGTAATTTCAAAGATTTTGCAGCAAAATTTAGCGTTTTTCCTTCAAAATTTAAGCGAAAAAATCTCATGGGTGGGGTGGGGGGTGTGCACCCCCCCCAGAAATTTTTCTACAATAGTGCACCCCCCCCATGGCCCACGCCTGGGGGGGTGTCACTGTACCATGACTGACACCCCCCACTGAAAAATTTTCGGCACCCCCCCCCCCCCCACGTGACGACACCCCCCCTCGAAAATTTGCTTTCGCCTTCGGTACTGGTTGGGGGGGGCCGATATAGATCGCTGGAGCAAATTTTCCAGATAGATAGCTGGAAAATTTTGGGGGGGGGGGCCGCGGGGGGGGGGCATGTGACTTTGGGGGGGGCCGGTCAAAATTTTGAAATTTGATAGATAGATAGCTAAAACGCTAAAAAGCTATAAAAACAGCAAAATAATGTTAAAAACACACTAAAAATCAAGTATAAACGCGTATTTTGCCTGGAATTAGCGAAATTTTCAAGAATTACGAGCAAAAATGGTCAATTTTGGTCAAAGGTTGACTCATTTTGTGTCTTCGAAGACAAAATTTTTTAGATAGATAGCTGGCTGAGAAAATTTTTTAGATAGATAATAGCTGAGCCGAAAAAACCTGTTTGATAGAGATAGATTCGAAATTTTTTTGGGGGGGGGCGGCCCCCCCAGGCCCCCCCCCTAGAACAACTATGGTCCAATCTATGGTAACGTGGGACCCCCCATGGGGGTCCCATGGGGGAGGTCAGTACCGTGGGCCCAAAACAATTTTCGAAGGGGGGGTATGGTGCCGTGGGGGGGGTGCCGACCAAAAAGTGAGGGGGGGGGGTCCAACCTATGGTAACGTGGGACCCCCCCATGGGGGTCCTATGGGGGGGGGTGCATTTTTTCAAAATTTTCTGTGGGGGGGTCCACCCCCCCATGATAATTTTTCACTTAAATTTTGAAGGAAAAACGCTAAATTTTGCTGCAAAATCGTTGAAATTACAATGAAGATGGTCAAGTTATCATATATTCAGCTTATATTATGGACTTTATAGACAAAAAATCATGATTTTCGAAAAAATTTTTAGGGTGTACGGAAAATTTTGGGGGGGGGGGGGTCCCCGCCCGACAAAATTTCCTGGGGGGTGTGGGGGGGGGTGTCGGCCAAATTTTCGAGGGGGGGGGGGGGACCGATGGGGGGGGGTGCCCGGTTTTAGGGCATAATGCTTCTTTATTAAAAACGCACGCGCACGTGCATCGGCATCGCACCTGCACTTTCCAATGAGCATGCAGCACACGCACAGCACCCAGATACTTACACGCGCTGCGTCCCAAGCAATTAGCACATGCGCCAAACGTTCTAAACAATCTCGTAACACAACAATGAACTCCAAAAAATCACAATTCTAGAATTTCAAGAGAAATTTTGTTTTGTTAAAACTGAAAACTCAGAATAAACAAATAAAAACAAAATAAAGAAAACGAACCGAGTGAAACGAACACAACAAACCTTCGCTCAATGACGTTTCTTGGCACAAACGCAAAAAACAAACAGACTTTCATTCTCTCACTAACACTTTTTTCGTTTCCTTCTTGAAGAAAGCGGAAAAGGAATTTTGATTGCAGGAAAGAACGGATTCATTCAGACAACTGAAACGGTTGCGAATTTTTTGAAAGTGAATGTGCGGCTTCTGTTTTGGTGAAAGATGCAAGATCGAGATGTTTTTTTGCTTGTTCGTGTCAAAGAGACAACTGATCGCTCAATTTATTTTCGTGCCAAATTCTGATCAGACAGAGCTACTACCACTACCAGAACGCGAAAAGTCGTTCAAAAAACGCACTCAAAAAACCTCAGAACCCAGAAAATCACGTCATGCAAAATGGCAGCCATTTTCGTTTCAGCTTTCTTCAGGTTGAGCAACCTAAATCATTTGGCTTGAGTGATTGGTTGGTGGGTGGACTGATAATAGGTGATTGGTTTAGTTGATCCGTTTGATTGATTGAGTCAGTGGTTTAATTTGAAAACTGTGCTTGAATGCTAGCATTGCTAGGTCGTCGAATCTGAATCTGACTCTACGCTATATAAAATCAGGTGTTTTGGTCGGCGTTAAAAAATAAAGCTGACCAGTTTTCTTTTTAAAACTCTTTACTTATCCCGTTATCCCGTTACTTTAAAACTATACACCCCCCAGAGCACCCGAGACCGTCGGGTGGGGGGGGGGGGGTGGGGGGCACCGTGCCACCCCCCCCTAAAACCGGGCACCCCCCCCATCGTACCCCCCCCTCGAAAATTTGGCCGACACCCCCCCCCACCCCCCCCATGAAATTTTGTCTGGCGGACACCCCCCCCCCAAAATTTTCTGCACACCCTAAATTTTTTTTTCGAAAATCATGATTTTTTGTCTATAAAGTCCATAATATAAGCTGAATATATGATAACTTGACCATCTTCATTGTAATTTCAAAGATTTTGCAGCAAAATTTAGCGTTTTTCCTTTCAAATTTAAGCGAAAAAATTTCATGGGGGGGTGGGGGGGTGGACCCCCCCCCCCCCCACAGAAAATTTTGAAAAAATGCACCCCCCCATGGGACCCCCCGGGGGGGGGGTCCCACGTTACCTTAGGTTGGACCCCCCCCTAACTTTTTGGTCGGCACCCCCCCCCCCACGGTACCATACCTAGGGTTAGGGGGAAAAAAAATCCGGATTTTTTTTTTTAATTAAAAAAAAATTTTTAAAAAAAAAAATTTTTTTTACAAGTTAGGTTCGTTCGAAGCGTCTCGTCGAGCTGAGTTCATCTAGACTATTTTCAGAACGATCCGGGAAACTATAAGAGCGAAAATCGTGTTTTATTGAAATTATGTCCATTTCATAGAGGGAAAGTTGCATTTTCAACAGTAAAACAGGGCAATTTTTCACGTGTACTTGAATATTGAACCGTTCTTAGTGGTTCCTCTTTAGAAAATTACCAAAATTTGACTGTGTTCAAAAATTCCTGTTTGCTGTAGCTAAGTCGGCAACCCCTGTCGACCCGGTCGCCCCCCCCCCCCCAAGACACTAACTTTCAGGTTCAACCAGCTATGCTATCTGCCACATGGCGAGAGCCCACTCTTCAAATCATCGTATCGAAAACACGTACCATGATTTCGCGATCACGTTGCGGGCAACTGACAGACGCAAGTTTAACACGTTAGTTTAGCTCAGCACGCAAGTTTTAACATGTGGCCATGTTATCGGGTATCTGAAAAACGGTCGTGTGATGTGGTATTAACCAACATCTCCGCTCAAATTGTTTAACAATATATCGCACAACTCCATTGTAGACCTATAACATACGCCAATCAACAAGATATCATGTTCATCTCATGGCCTACCGACTGAAAAACATGTTCTAAGTTGCAAGAAAACGATTTCTGAAACGATATTTCAATTCAGTTAAGTCATTTCAACGCTAAAAATTGACTCTAGAAGTCATCCAAATCGAAAAACATGGAGTACGTCGGTCAAAATGACCAAATAATGACATTTACCTAAGCACACAAAGAAGTTGGGAAGAAAATTTGGTTTGAACTTTCAAAAAATTATGCCATAAATCGAATTTTCAGAGCAAAGTAGAAGAAAAAATTTTCAAATTTTTTTTTTAAGTTTGAAAAAAAATCCAATTTTTTTTTTTTTTTTAAAACGAAAAAAAAATAAAAAAATTTTTTTTTTTCAAAGCCCCTAACCCTAACCATACCCCCCCCCTCGAAATTTTTTTTGGGCCCACGGTACTGTCCGTGTTGCCTCCGTGGTTTTGTTAAAGGCCCAACTGTTTTAATATTCATGCAGCAACGTTGACAAATGGCGACGTCAGATTCTTCAAACGTGACAAAAACCAACGTCGACGACGACGACAAAAATGATACCACCACCGAAGGCGATGGAGAAGCAGAATTTGTCGTCGAAAAAGTGCTCCAGAAGAAACAGAATAGTGAAGGCGTTATGGAATATTTTGTTAAATGGCAAGACTATCCGGAGTAAGCCACGGTTGTTCTGGGAGGACACAAACCGTAATTTCATTCACAATTTGCGAAAATGAAGAACAAAAAGCTGGTATTTTGATTGAGTTGAGCGAAATTCACACAAATTTCTTTCACGTTTTGACTGTAAAACTGAACTGTTTTCTGTCTTCGAAGCCAAAAACAGTCAAACACATCATTCAACAATACATGGTGTCAGTACTAGGGTTGGTAAAAAACCGGTTTTTTATATTGCCAGAAAAAAAACCGGTTTCTTTTCCGTTTTAAAACCTTTTTAAAACCATAAAAAACCGAATGCTTCCCAGCTCCTAAACTTTCCAGAACTTGGCATCTTGAACTCAAATTAGGAAATACATCAAAATTAGTAATTTTGAGCAGCATAAAATGCTGTTTTCGGGCATACAATCGGCCCAATTTGTTATTTTTGCCACCCAATGTTGTTTCAAATCAAATCAATTTTGCTTTTATTGGTTTCCAGGGCAGCACGTTCAATAAATTGAAAACAAAGACTGGGCAGTGACCGTGTAGGTGTGGGAAGCGGGGAGCGACGGTTGCAAGAAGACCGGATAGCTGACCCCGATTAAGGGGCGAGATTTGCAGAACTGCAAAGTAAAACCGGCAGCGGATTGCGTTCGAAAAATAACATTTCATCAGTTACCCTTTGCAAATCAACAACATCGTCAGTCAGTCTGCATATGCACTTAGTTTAGCAGTCACCTTGTCTTCATCGTATTTATCTTCTTGACTCTTGCCACAAAAGCTTCTGCAAAATGATGCTTCACCAGTTCAGTTCGACACAGTTCACTGCACCGTTTTTTCAAAAATATAATTTTACATTTTATCAATCAAACGAAGAATTGTGATTTTTGACCACGAAGTTTAAAAACTTTTAAGGTAAAAAACCGGTTCTTTATTTTTTCAAAAAAACTGGAAAAAAACCGGTTTTAAAACGGAAAAGAAACCTTTTTTTTTTCCTGTGCCAACCCCAGTCAGTACAATACATAAGCTCGTCACCACTGCACTGTTACCGTTGTACTGCGAAAAAAAGCAAAAAATGACAATGAAAACTCGTAGTTTTTTTGCCAGAAGCGACAACACGTGGGAGCCGCTTGAAAATCTGACCGACTGCGCTCATCTGCTCGAGCAGTTCGAGCGAGAAGAAGAAGAAAGAAAACGGAAGGAGCAACTTCAGAAAAAACTGGTGTCGCGGCGGGCCCGGAAAACGTTGCCGAATCCTGTTGCCGCTTCGACCGAATCGAAAACGTCGGATAGCCCGGTGAGAATGGGCTTTTCTTTTTGATATCTAGAATTTCCTTTTCGAATATATCGGTCCCGAGACTCAATGCGGTGAACAACAGTTTTATGGGTGACGCAGGAATTCTAAGTTGGCTATGCTATCCGAGTCCCCCAAGTGGGGCCGGGTCAGTTAAGCTGTTTTGAAATGCCAACAAAGATTGAAGCCAGTTTCCTCACTACTTCTGCAAACGTATTGAGTCGCAGAAGCTCGAAAATTGATAATAGGCAGAATATTATTTGGCAAACAACGAAATGCGTGAAACACATACTTGCAATGTCAATCTGAATTCAATCGGCTGCAGTGCAATGCAATGCCCTTCACTGGTTATGCGTCGGACGGACTCGCACTGCATGCCTGAGCTGACAGTTGTCCTGATTTTATTAACTTGAATTTAATCGAATATTCATTATTCAATTGAATCGAATTTGATTGATGAACTCTTGTCCGTCGAGTCTTCAACACTATTGTCAGAAATGGTGCGCAATTTGTTCCATGCGTCGCTTTCTGTTGGCACTTTCCAGCGCCTTTCACAACCACGCTGACACCCACTCACCCAAAAAACGAAAACTGTTCCGCAATATGCGCACTTGTTTTCAGTCTGCCGAATCCAAGCGCGATCAGACAACGCCAGCGACTGTCGCGCCACCGCCGGAGAAGCGAGCTCGTCAAGATTTGATCACGGACAAAAGTAAACAGTCGAGGAAAACAGCGGACGCAGACGACGACGTCAAGATCGTGGCCGAATTGAAGGTGCGCGTTGTTGTCTTCCCTTGTGTTGTTTGGTGTACAATGCAAACACTCATTGTATTCTTTGTTTCTGCGCATTTGTGCGTGGCAGCAAATTATGTCGCCAGCAGGTTTTCCAAGAGCAGCGATAATAACAATTTTCTCTCATTGAAGCTCGATTCGAACGTGACGGGGTCGTCAAAAGATGCGGACAACGCGCTATGGGAAAACTACAAATGCATGGTGCGATTGTCGTGTTTTTGCGCTTTATTTGATTTTTTGGTCCTTTGAATGTTGTAGCCCAGGACTAAACTGGATCATTATTGTGACTGCCACACCTCACTGCTGATGTTTTGTCAGTTTCGTCATTACCGGGTTTTTTTGTGGTTTTTGTGCCTGCCATTAGAGTAGAGAAGACGTCGATAAGCACGAGACAAGCTGTCCCTCAAAAGTGCAAGACAAAATGTGGGATGCGTACCGGATGTACCGTACCGTACCGCATACCGCAGACTAGGGATGGATCCGGCAAATTTGCCGGAATCCGGGCCGGATCCGGCAAAAGCCCATTCCGGCCGGGCCGGATCCGGCAAAAATTGCCGGAATCCGGACCGGAATGGCCTTTTTATGTCTAAAAAACATCTACGCACATTTGTCGCTTCTTCATCACATTTTCAGCATAAAACTGCACAGATACAGAAAAAAAGTCAGCAAGACACAGCACGTGAAGCAACCAAAAATTACAACAACAACAATTGACAAAATTCACATCGCATTGGGATAATCAAGTGCTGGCAACACTCCATTCAGAAACATGACCTTTTCGGCGTTCTGAGTTGACAGACGAGATCGGCTGTACACAAACACCTGCCTGGCTTCAGAGAACATTCGTTCGCTTGCCACGCTTGTTGGTAGCGGTGCCAGGTATCTGCGCGCGATTGTCGATAGTTTGGGGTATTTAGACGAGTTCAGCCGCCAAAAGTCTAGCATTAGATCACTTTTGTCCGGTTCGTCGATAAAATCATCCGACTCGTACATATTCATTTCGCCGCGCAGTTCGTCTTCGAGACTGGATTCGCCTGACGGGTTTCGCGGTCGCGCAGCGTGAAACTCGATGCCTCCGTAGAGGCCAGTCGATTTCTTTTTTGGTTCGGGCTCGCGTTCACTTTCGTCATCGTCGTTGTTCGCGATCTCGGATGTATCGTCGGAGTTTGTGGGCGTCTCCGGTCGTTTCAAGATTTTCTTTCCAATGTGAAGTAGTTCACAACGAATCGCACCTTCATTTTCGAAGACTACTGCAGTATTCTTGAATCGCAGATCAACGTACGTGGCTATGATGTTGGATTCGTTGTGGAAAAGCGCACGGAAGCGTGTGTCGCTGCTGGTCAGCAGCGTTTCTTTCGTCGTACCAATGCCACTCGCATCGACTTGTTCGATGCGCTGCTTCAGTGCGCAAACGGCGGGCAACACCATTGAAATGGATTCGTCGTCTCGTGGATTCGTCGTTGGGGGGTTTATCGGGTTTTAGGGGATCACGGCACCCCCGCACACCCACGGTAACACACGTCGCTAAAATCGCTTGTTCTGGGGCTCACAAAAAAACAGCTAACTGAATATGACCAACGAAGATGGCTGATTTCAAAAAACCTGCGTTCATCAACAACGTCGGCCAAAAGCTGGCAGCCACGTTTTTTAAAGTGGACGATGCTGCACATAAGTTTACCACTCAAGACAAAAGCAGTGAACCATTTACCATTGAACAGAACACTAAACTAAAGAAATGCTCGCTGATCACATGTCAAATGCACAACAACAAAACCAACAAAGCACCGAAACAAATTTGTCAAACCATTGAACAGCTCTGAAACGGAGGAATCAACTGGTTAATTCGCGGGTCTCGGCCATTCCGGCCGGATCCGGCAAAATTGCGCCGGAATCCGGACCGGATCCGGATCCAATTTTAGGCGCCGGAATCCGGAATCCGGACCGGAACCGGCTCCATCCCTAC